>BSBK01008201.1:0-159113 GCA_027943335.1 Chamaecyparis obtusa
GAATTATGCACCCAGGACCCGAAGGCCTGGGATTACCTTTTGATGCACCATCAAAATTTAATTTCACCCATCCCGGGGAAGGAGTTTTCCAAACACATGACTATCTTTGAAGTCCATTCTTATTGCAACCTCTTCCTAAGGAACCAGGACCTTTCAACCCATGCCAGCTTTTCATCATCTTATCATCCCAACTGGTGTAAAATTTATGTATTGCTAAATATGTTTGATTTCGAGAATTCATGATCTCCACTATAGCTGCTTCAATTCTATTCAATATTTTCCCAATATCCATTGATTTGTCTTGAAAGATTCTCCTATTTCTTTCTTTCTAGATTTCCCAGAGTAAAATTGAAGGAGAGATAATCCATAAGTTACCACACAAACTATCTTTGAAGAGAGTTGGCCAAGCAAGAAGATGCAATTGGAGATTTTGATGGGGGGTAGATTGCCAATTCAATTTCGAATATAGCCACTCCCAGCATTCTATAGCAAAGGGGCGGGAAAATAATAGATGATTGTGAGATTCTTCATGTTTTATACACATGTAGCATCTTGATGGACCCAAAAATCCCATTTTTGTAAATCTCTCTGCAGTCAAAATGCAGCCCTGAGAGGCCGCCCATAGGAAAATACCAGCTTTGGGGAGGCATAGTTTATTCCAACAAAGATGGAGTGGGATTGTAGAAGACTTTTGAATGTGTTGTGTTAAGGAATTGTATCCTTCCTTCACCTTATAGATGCCATCTTTTGAACTTGTCCAAATTAACTCATCATTACCATTTTTCAAGAGGAAAGATCTATTTTGAACTATAGACTTTAGCAAGTTTGATTCTTGGATATCAGCTCCTATACTTGAGAAATCCTTCCACTGCCAAGATCCATCCTCCTTTGATGAATGAGAAGGGATAATGTAATCTTTAAGCATATTACCCCATGTTGATTGACAAAGTTGCATAATCTGATTAAGGCCTCGTATCGATTGGAGAGTACCTAGTCCTCCCCAAGAATCTTCCTAGAATCTCGCTGAGTTACCACTTCTGATATTCCAAGAGAGGTTGGAATCCACAACATGTCTAGATTTCAATATAAAATTCCATATCCTGGATCCTCTTGGAGGGTTTTTAATTTTGAATATTTCATGACATCCCTCTGCACCCAAGTATTTTCTTTTGATGATTCTAACCCATTTGTAATCCTTATTTTTTATCAGTTTCCAATATAATTTAGCTCCCAATGCTGTGTTTTGCCACATCTGATTTTTAATCCCTGTTCCCCCCGCACTAATCAGTTTGCAAATATTGTCCCAAGAGATCATTTTGAATTTTCTATTCTGATCACATCCATGCCATAAAAAAATCCTCAACTTTTTCACTATGTCCATGTAATCAGTCGAAGACAAAGCCAAACAAGATAATAGATATATGGGAACTGCTGAAAGGGTAGCTTTAATCATCACTATCTTTCCTACACATGATAACCATTTGGATTTCCAGCTAGCCATTCTCCGATCCATCCTTTCGTTGATTGGTTTCCAAACCCCTGATGTTCTCAGATTCTTATCAATGGGAATCCCCAAATAATTGCAAGGAAGTGTTGCTACTTTAAAGGCTAAAAGGGATTCTATTCTCAATTGGATCCTCTTTTTCATATAGAAGAAAAAAATAACTAATTTTTCTTTATTGACAACTTGTCCTGAGGCTAAAGCATACTTATTTAGAGTACTTCTGAAAAGACCAGCTTCTCTGACCGAACCATAGCCAAAGAGGAGTGTATCATCCGCAAATTGTTGATGTGTAATAGGAGGAACTGAAGATGTGACTGATATGCCTCTGATGTGGCCCTGAGTTTGAAGCCTAGAAATACTGCAACCTAAAGCCTCTTCCATGATAATGTACAGGAAGGGGGATAGAGGATCCCCCTACCTTATACCATTTGAGCCTCCAAAAAAACCTTGGGGGGAGCCATTAATCAGAATAGAGTATTTTGGAGTTGATATACAGTAAAAGATCAGATTGATCGAGGCTTTAGAAAATCCAAAGCATTCCATGCATTTGGATAAGAATCTCCAATTCACTTTATCATAAGCTTTCTTTATGTCTAACTTAATTAACATGCTGGGTTTTTTGGAATGTTGAATGGAATGAGTTGCTTCTTGAGCAATTATAATGCCATAAAAAATGGATCTACCTGGGACAAACCCTGTTTGTTCTTCACCAATGATCCTATTTAAGATTATTTTTAATCTATTTGCAAGGGCTTTAGATAAAGTCTTGTATATCATATTACACAATGCAAGGGGTGTAAATTCATCAATAGAGTTTGCATTTTTTGATTTAGGAATGAGAGAAATGAAAGTATTATTGATTTCAGTTAGAAATCTACCTGAGGATCTAGCTGTTTCCAATGCCTCAGTAAGTTCTTGACCAACAACCTCCCAACAATGAAGAAAGAAAGAGGGAGGGAATCCATCTGGACCAGGAGCTTTGTCTGGAGCCATTGCTGATAATGTTTGTAAAATCTCCTCTGTTGAAAATGGCCTCATTAGATTTCAATTATCCGCCTCTATGAGAACTTTGGGGATATTACAAAGAAGTTCTTGTTGACATGTAAGAGGAGAGCTATTTGAAGAGTTCAGCAACTTGGAGAAGAAAGATACTATTTCCGGCTAAATTTCTTTTTGCTCAGAGAGAATAGATCCATCTTGGCTAGAAATTTGTAGGATTCTATTGGTATTCCTTCGGCACTTAGTACTAGAATGAAAAAATTTAGTGTTTTTGTCTCCAGTAGCTAACCAAGACTCCCTTGACTTTTGCTTCCAAAATATTTCTTCTTTACTAAGCACATCCTCCAAATCCTTGAGCAAATCCTTCTCTTTGAAATATAGTTCTTGATTCATCCCTTGATTCATGATCATATTGTTTAACTCAGCCAATTTTGATTCAATTTCCACTTTTGATGAAAAGATATTCTTGAAATGAGTCCTGTTCCAAATCAACAAATTATGTTTAATGAATTTGAGTTTAGCCACAAAACAGAACAATTTTGAACCTTCCACCTTAACTTCAGCCCACCAATCTTTGATCATTTCTAAAAAGCTTCCCTCTTTTAGCCACATATTTTCAAATTTAAAGGAGCATTTATATGGCTTGTCCTCTTCCAACAAATCGAGACAAATAGGAAAATGGTCTGAGCCTGATGAAGGATATATGGAAGCTTTCAACCCAAAAGAGAAAGATGTCAAGTCACCTTTAAAAAGAAACCTATCCAATTTTTCTGAGATATTGTCCATACCCATTCTTCTATTAGACCAAGTGAAGGCCCCATTATCAAATTCAATCTCCATCAAATCATCCTTTAAAAGCCACTCATGGAAGTCTGACTGGGATTGAGGTAGCCTTTGAGATCCCCCTTTTTTCAGTTGCATGAATGATGGCATTAAAGTTACCCCCTACAATGAAATTACTGTCAGGAAAAATATGAAACCAATTGCTAATTTCCTCCCAAATCTCCACTTTCCTTCTTCTTGAGATAGGTCCATACACATTGATCACAAATGTGTTTAAATTTGATTGTGTACTGATAATTTTTCCCCCCATCCAACTCTGAGAATCTTTGATATGAGAATAATATGAAGTTCTGGGATTCCATATAATGGTTAGACCCCTTGAGGAACTCGTTGCTTCAACCACTGTGGCTTTCCAATCCCCTAAAGACCTTATGAAATCATTTTCCTATTCTTTATTCATCTTGGTTTCTTGTAAGAAAATGATGTCTGCTTTAGAAGACCAAATGCAGCGTTTTACCAGACGCTGCTTGTTAGGGGCATTAAGACCCCTAACATTCCAAGAAAGGACTCTCATTGAGACTTGGGAAGGAACTTCCCCTTCCCTACCTTCACATAAGCTATAATCTTTACTTGGTCCTGATCTTCACCCTCCTCTTCTCTCAAAGTGGATGCTAACTTTCTTCCTCTGCCTTTCTTTTTCCCCAATCCGTAGTCTATTGCTATTTTATGATCTATTTGTAGCAGTCCTAAAGGAGAATTAAAACAGTTTGAAGTTAACTTGGAGCATGATTCCATGGTTTCTACCTCGTCCTGACCTTGAGAATTGAATGTTATCTCTGATTCAAATATTGGATGGTCTACATCCATAAATCTCTCTTCATCTTCTACATAGTCATCTTCCAACATTTTACCAATAATTGAATGAGAAAAAGAGTTGGTTGTGGGTTGATCATCTGGAGTGCTGCCAAACAGGTCATAAACTACTTGAAGTCTAGAAGGAATAGGTTCCTCTAAGCTCCCAACACCTTCAATATCCCTTGAAGACTGGTTCTGATGATTCTTTCTAATCCTTAGAGGTTTGAGTGATATTAAGCCCCCTTTCATTTTATTCTTCACTAGAGCCAAGCGTAGTTCCATTAACAATTCAATATTGAAATCCTTCTTGCCTCTATTTCTGATTCTTGAAGATTTCCTACATCCTGAATTTGGAGGTCGGTTACTTTCCTCTGAACCAATAGGTTTTGTCAAATCCTTGAGGTCACAAAGTCTGATTTTCAAAATGTCATCCTCCTGTTCAACATAATCCTGAGGCTGAAGTGTAGTGTAAGAGATAATATTCTGAGAATCTTGATCATCATTTCTCAAATCAAAAATCTTTGTGTCAGGAATATCATTCTCTAAAGTATGGAACACTCTGTTTTCCTCTTTTTCTCCTAAAGAACCAATAAGGTTCTCCTCTGTTTCAGGTGGGTTTTCCTCATGGAGAACTTGATCAGCAATTTCCTCCAGTAAATCTTTCTGAACCTGAGACACCCAATATATGATGAGATGTTCCAGCCAAGGTACTTTCCATTTGGAGATTGACATCGGGAGAGAATGGGAAGGTATAAGAAGAGGTGCCCTGGACAATTTCCTGAATTTTCCAAATGTCTCTTTGTAAGTGTTGAGGTCTTACCAATATTCCCCTTTGGATATGATGTCTATCTCATGACTATTTAATGTTGCATTGCCCTCATAAGATGGATAAGTCAAAGAGAGAATTTGAGAGCCCCCCCTGTTCCATTTGTAAGACCATAATCTCCTGCATAAAAGATATAAAAAAAAATGCAGAGACTCCTTGTTGATATCCACTAATTTAACCTGAGGATCAATGCTAGCAAAGTGCCAAGACCCAGTTTTGTGGGGGGTTGCAATCTCAGATGTTGTAGAAGATGTTATCTTCAAAATGACTGACTATTCTGAAGCATATGAAATCATCTGAATCCAAATTCCATATCTTGAAATAAGCTTTATGGAATTAGGCAACTCCTCAACATTCATTAGCAAACATAACCAACTTGAAGCTGAAGGTTTATCTAAAAAGTGTGATAAGTATATCCCCACTTTGTTGCCAATAATTTGTAGAATTTCCATGTTTTTATATTCGACTGGAAGATTTGCTAGGTTGATCCACATGGGAACAAATCTGATGACATTTTTAGTGCTATTAAAGTTAGGGGACCACTGCTGCATGTGTAATCCTTTATTCTTATAAAACCAGCCTTTTTGCTTGAAGATAGAATCTCTCTTAGACTTTTTTTCAAATAACACCACAAAATATTCTAGTTCATTATCCAGTATTTCAATCTTAGAAACCTCCCCCCAGTTGCATAAAACCCAATCTTTGAAATCCTTATATGATATTTCTATCTTCCAAAGCTTACAGATGATTCCCTGATGAAGATAAATAAGATTTCTCTATTTTAATGTTTCTTCTGATAGGGTAATAGATAATACCTGATTTGTTTTGGAGGGTACCCACAAGTGGGAAACTTCCATGGAAGTGTTGGGCCAGCCAGGAAGCTCTGACTCGACTTTATTTGGTCATTGCAGCTTTATTGACCCTACATTGTCCTCATGAATCAATGTTTTGAAAATTGGTCTCCATATTTTCTGCATTCCTTTAAACCTTCCTTTAGCTTGAGATTCAAACCTCTTTCTGTTAATCGCCTCATGGCCCAACAAATCTAATCTTCTTCTATGAATCTCCTAGTAGGAGTCTGTCCAAGCTTTCTTGGGCAAAGGAGGATTAAATGGGATGCCTCTGGAGGATGTGGGAAAAATGGGTATCAGATTCGGGTTCAGCTCTTTATTCTGAGGTGAAGAATAGTTCTTGTTCATTTTTGAAAATTTGGAATGTGACCATTTGTTAAACCAGGCACGAAAAGGGATCTTCTTGCTTTGAGATAGGTTCATTCTTCCAACATGAAGGTTTTGATTATCAGGACGAAAGGGCCGTTCATAAAATATCCTCCTCTGATTAAATGGATTATTGAACCATTTTCTTTCCCCACTATAGAAAGCCCCTGGTCTTCGATCCTTTTCAACCCGGTTCTGGGTTCCATCCCTATACCCATTCCTTCGGCTTTCCATGAAATCAGTGAAAATATTTGTGAATTCTGGCCTCCTGAACTGTCTAGTTGAACACTCTACTCTCTCCATCAGTGGTGAGGCTCCACTCATAGGACCGACTACATGAAAAACCCTCCACTGCAAAATCGAAGCTTCCCTCTTTCAGCAGATCAACTTGAAAAAGTTTAAGCCTGACCTTTGCTCCTGCCAAAACTAACAAAGGACGAGATTTCCTCTCGTCTCTGGTAAAAATTTAGGATCTGGCGGATCTGATGAAGGCAAAGGTTTTAAGGCACAGATCTCTAAGTGTGACGTTCACTGTGTAATCTCTTCCAGAAGATTTTTCACCGATGTATCCCGCTACTCCTACCACACCTACTATCCCACTGAAATCCCGGTTCCCTTCTCTCCCTCTGCATCAACCGTCGCTAAAACTTAAAAATATATATAAAATATATTATATTAAAAAAAAACTTAATACAAATAGAGTGATATCAACTTGAAGAGAATAGTATTACTGTATACATAGAAAATAGATATAATTGAAAGAAGAAGAATAGAAACCTCCAAGATTGTATTCAAATGCCTCTACAAATAGAAGATGACCTCCGCACTAATTCCAAAACTTTGAGAAATTACGTTTATTAATTTGAACATAATACAACTGCTCTATTATATAAAGATTCTTGCCTATTCTCAAGCCTTTTTTTTCGGTAACATTTCTGATTAATTAATGTCAGAAGTACTGAAAGAGGTAAACATTGTAGAAAATTTAGATACTTTTAATGTTTAGATACCTCCACATAATTGATTACTTTAGTTTACATTAAAGAGCTATTAGTTGCAGTTTACATTTAGTTTTTTTTTTTAACTCTTATTGACCACGTATTCAATAGAATGACAAGTTTTCTACTTAGTCCTACAATGTGGGATTGAGAATTATTCAAGCATGAGGGAATTTAAATTATTCAAGCGTTGAAAAATCTGAATTTCATGGCAAAAACTAACAAAAGCGGTTGATACGGAAAAACTCATAAATATTATTAATATTTACGATTTGAAGGGTCAAGATTTTTTCATTTTCTCTAGATTTACGGTATAGTTTTTATTTTCTTCTTTTTTTGTCGATAATTTTTTTAACAAAAATTCTGAACTAGTTGTTCATCTGTGATATGATCAGTGTCCATGTCTCGTGAGTGTAGTAGCCTCAACAATGGTTTTTATGGGGCATGCATGGGATTCTACTACGATGTGTGTGTAAATATAGATCATCAAATTTGGGGAAAGTGTGAGTGGGACTTTAAGTGCCACTATTATCATCCCTGTTAGAATAGAAATGTTAAAAGGTAGACATCGTGAGGAATAACGTATGTTTATTGCAGCAGTTTTAAGTCTTGGAGGAAATAGAGACCATGACACTTTAATAATTCTTGTTGTTATATTAATAGAATTTAATGCAGAGACATTATATACAACTATTTTGAGTTGTTTGATAATTCTTCTTGTTATAATAATAGAATTTTATGTTAAGATATTATATAAACTATTTTACGTTGAGACATTATATACAACTATTTTGATTTGTTTGAGAATTCTTGTTGTTATATTAATAGAATTTTGTGATAAGATATTATATAAACTATTTTGAGTTGTATATTATTGATATTTAGAGTTGTATTATTTTGTTGTATTTCAATTTAGGTTGAGTTTTATTTGATTGGTGAATAAATTATATTTTATTTTAATTTTATATAGTAAAATTTATTATATTTTTTTTTCAAGTATATAATTAGATAAATTGTAGGCATGAGTTTTTTCACAATATCAAGTAGTATGCAAAGATTTTTAAGATAATTATATATTTTTTGGTAAATCAGATTGCACTCAACAATTCATCATAAGAGTGAGGAAAGTGAAAATTTGGATTACATACTATCTTAAAAGAAAGAGGGTGAAAATTTGGATTACATACTATCTAGAGAGAGAGAGAGAGAGAGAGAGCCACAATATAAACATAGAAATAATGAAAAATAAATAAAAAATCCCAATAATAAATAATAAATCTAAAAATTTAATTTACCAGACACAAGTGTGGCACTTGGTAATTTACTAAGCACAAGTATGACACTTGTACTTGTCCTCCCTCTGATCTATACACACTTGGTGTTTACAAACGTGTGGTGCTTGATATCATCACGAAGCCTTGGATCCTCCGCACAGTATCACCAGCTAACCAACTTCACATGTACGACACTTTGACTTCTATCGTACAATAATTTCACTCTCCATCACATGACTAAATATTGACACTCACTCATACAAAGGTTTCACCCACATGGGACTAGGAATCTCACTCACATATGAAAACCCTCACTCTCATACCCTTTTTCCCAAATATAGATGTTTTTGATGATATCACCAATAAGATGAAAAAGGAAAGGATTGTGCGAAATCCTAGACCAAGTATGTTGATGCAGTGGTAATGGATAAAATTTTCTAACAAGTTCCCATTGGATATATATGTAATTGCCTTCAATCTTATTTCCATGAGTTAAAAAAATAATTATTGGATCCACATTATTTGTTTCTCAACATTGACACAAAGCATGCGCAATCAATAGAAATGGGTTTCCAAGAATAGATTATTTTTATTTTTAGATAATAAGATATATGAAAAACTAAGACAGAAGACTTGATTAAAAACATGTTTTGAAATGTCTTTCATTGTTTCATAATTTGTTCCTCTATAAAGGAAACATACATACAATTGAACATAGTTTTATAACTATTGAAAACCAACGATACTTCATTATTAAAATCCTAATCCTACCAAAATGTAATACACCAATATTACCCACTTATTAAATTATTTCAAACAAGAGTGGAATATTGCAAGGGTCTTAAACCCAACCCTTCTAGAGACTTTGATGAATAATATTCACCAATCCTCCTTTCTCACTCTAGAAACATTGAACATGTTGTATCAGTGGATCTCCTGATCATAGAAATTGAAACAATCTACACAACATGAGTGTTCCCACCTCCCATGCTCAATCAAACACATTTCCTATGAAATTCCACATCTCCTCCGAGTGTGTCTAATGCATCCTCTAGTGTTACATGGGTGAACCCACAATAGTGGGTTACACTTTTTTGCCTGAACGGACACTGAACTGTACATTTTGAAAAAAAAAAATCAGATTCAGATGCATCTTGTCGTTAAACCGTTTGAAATAAGAAGATGAAGTAAATTAGTCTTTTAGGATTTTTTGTCTAGATTCTAAATATATTTTTTATTTTTATTTTTGAATTGATTTGAATGGTTTTTTCTTTCTCCCACAAAAACTGGTATGTTGCTGAAAACGTCATTTTCAAAGAGTTACATTGTTTTCATAGAGCATAACTTATTTTATAGAATAGATATCAATGTGATTCTTTTGAATTTAGTTTTTTAACATCCATACGGAGGGCATGCAATTGGTTTGATGACATTATCATGATTATTTCATATTTTATTAACATTTGAAGTTAACTAAACCGTAATTTTGACATACCTTGACTACATAGCATATAATTTGTCATGTATTTGTCCAATTTAATTTTTATTTTTTTTTATAGAAAGATAACTTCAATATGTAGGGCATAGATATATTTTAGAATTTCTTTTCTCTCATTTACTATTTTTCCATTAGCATCAAACATAGAGGTAGACATACGGTGAAATATCTATGTTTAGTAAAACTAACAATACAAAGTCATAATAAAATTAATATTTATTAACATTATAATCATTGGAAAGATTTTTCTCAATAGTACCTTACTACATAGATAGTTTTTTCAAATGGATTCATTTGATTTTCCAAAAGATAAATTTGAAGTGATTTTTTGTCAGCATTTTAATAGGTGAGAAGGAGACTCCATTATAGGTATGAATGAGGAGTATAGATGTTATATCAATGTTTTTTTTATCTAAGAGGCTTTGAGCTAACCATTTGTAATTAAATCCTTCAAATGGAACCTCTCAAGGCTTAAACCATGATATTTTATTAAAAATGTGTTATTTCAACAAAAATTAGCATCTCTAAAAAAGTGTAACCCACTATCGTGGGGTCACCTACACATGAGACAAATTTTCTCCAAAATTCCACATCTTAGGTTTGAGTGCATCGAATGCCTCCTCAAGTGTTGTGGAAATAATATTTCCTCTATTGCACAAATCACCACCAACATGCCTATATATGAGATGCATTTCCTTCAAATATCCACATATCCTCCCAATATGTCTAACATATCCTCAAGTACTCGACAAATCATTAACCAAATATCCCCCCCCCGCTCCTTGCAAGGACAATCATGATGCCAAGCCCCCTCTTTTATTCACAAAAACAAATATGTCAATCCCCCTCTTTTCTTTAGGGACAAATTTGCTAAAACCCCACTTTTCAGGAACACAAATATGATATTTCTCATGCAATGAACTGACCCTAAGTGAGAAGCTAGCTCAGGATGATTAAAAACCCCCTGCCTCCATTTTCTCCATCCCCCTGTCAAGTCTTCTGAATTCTCTAAGGAAGACTCTTGTCTGAAAGCATTCTTTCTATTATAAAACTGAGGATATCATGAGGAGAACCCACAATACTCAAATAGTACATAAATAATGATGGAAAACCATAATGGAGGTCACTGCACAAGAAAGATTCTCTTAGAACTCTATAATCCATGATAGAAATCATTTCATTTATATCTTGTGGACTTGATTTTCCCTTTGTTGGACAACTGGACTTCTTGTTTTTTTCATAACTCCAAGAGAACATTATAACCAAAGAAAAGTTAAATAAATTAGAAATGGAGCCCAACCACCTTGGGGTACCTTATTCATTAGATACTACAAAACAAATAGATGGTTCACAAAATCCTAGAGTACCTAGCTAAAAAATTGGAGATAGTTGTAGTTCAAAATCGCCTCTGATCTACAACCTTTCACAATCTACAATGAAGGCCAATGTAGAAAACTATTATATACAACTATTTTTATTTGTTTGATGATTCTAGTTGTTATATTAGTAGAATTTTATGTTGAGATATTATATAAACTATTTTGAGTTCTATACTATTGATATTTAGAGTTTTATCATTTTGTTATATTTTAATTTAGATTGCTCGCTTTTATTTGATTAGTCAATAAATTATATTTTATTTTTATTTAATATAATAAAACTTGTTATCATTTTTTTTTCTCAAGTATATACTTGGATTGTAGGAATGAGTTTTCCACAATACAAAGTAGTATGCAATGAGTTTTAATATAAACTATGGATTTTTTTGTAAATAGGATTACACTCAAGAATTCATCATAAGGATGAGGAAAGTGAAAAAATTGGATTGCATACTATCTTAAAAAGGGGAAAGGGAGAGAGGGAGAGAAAACAGGTGGAAGGAAAGGATATGAAAAAGGTGAAGAGAAATAGAGTAAAGAAATAATGAAATAAACAGCCAAAATATGAAGATAGAAATAATGAAAACTAGATAAAAATACCAAAGATAAATAATAAATCTAAAAATTTAAATTACCCAATACAAGTATGGAACTTGGTAGTTTACTAAGCTCACAAGTATGAAACTTGTACTTGTCCTCCCTCTGACCTATACACACCTAGTTTTTACACCAATATGATGCTTGATCTCACCATGAAGCCTTTCATCCTCCCCATAGTATGACTAGATGACCAGCCTAACATGTATGACACCTTGACTTCTGTCATATGATAATTTCACTCTTCATCATACAACTAAATATTGGTACTTACTCATACAGAAGATGTCATCCACATGGGAATATGAATCCTAATCCCATATGACAAACCTCACTCTCATTGTCCTTTTCCCAAATAGAGATGTTTTTTATGATATCACCAATAAGATGCAAATGGAAAGGATTGTGTCAAATCCTAGACCAAGTATGATGATGCAGTGGTAATGTATACAATTTTCTAATAAGTTCCCATTGGATATATATGTAGTTACCTTAAATATTATTTCCATGAGTTCAAAAAATATTTATTAGATACATATTATTTATTTTTCAACATTGACACAAAGCATATGTTATCAATAGAAATAGGTTTCCAAGAATAGATTATTTATATTTTTAGATTATGAGATATATGAAAAACTAAGAGAGAAAACTTGATTAAAGCATGTTTCAATGTCTTTCATTGATTCAGAATGTTCCTTTATAACAGAAACATATATACATTTGAAGATAGTTTGATAACAATTGAAAAGCAATGGTACTTTATTGGAAAAATCCTATTCCAACCAAAATGTAATACACATATATTCCTCCCTTATTACATTATTTCAAACAATAGTGAAATATTACAAGGGTTTTGAAACCAACCATTCTAGAGAATTTGATTCCTGATCATATAAATTGAAATCATCTACACAACATGAGTGTTCTCACCTCCCATGCACAATGAGACACATTTTCTTTGAAATTCCACATCTCCTCGGAATGTGTCTAATTCCTCCTCTAGAGGTACACATGAGATAACTTTCCTCCAAAATTATACACATCCTTCAAGTGTGTCTAACATGTCCTCAAGTTCTATGGAAACAATCTCTCCTCTATTTCACAAATTACCTCCAACATGCCCTTACATGAGATGCATTTGCTTCGAAAGTCCACATCTCCTATGAGAGTTTCTATTGTATCCTCATGAATTAAAAAATTAATTAAACAAATATTTCCCCCCTCACTCCTTAAAGGGGCAATCATGATGCCAAGACCCATCTTTTCTTCATGGACATAAATATGTCAACCCTCCTCTTTTCTTTAGGGACAAATTTGCCAAAACCCTAGTTTTCAAGGACACAAATAAGGTGTTTATCATGAAATGAATTATCCCTAAGAGATAAGCTAGCTAGGGATGATTGAAAATCTCGTGCTTCCATTTCCTTCATCCTCCTGTCAAGTATTTTCTATTCTCTAAGGAAGAATCTTGACTAAAAGCATTCTTTTTATTACAAAAATTAAAATTTCATGAAAATAACCCACAATATTCATATAGTACATAAATAATGGCAGAAAACCATAATGGAGGTCACTGTACAAGAAATATTCTCTTGGAAATTTACAATCCATAATAAAAATCACTTCATTTATATCTTATGGACCCGATTTCTCCTCTGTTGCACATTTGGACTTCTTTTTTTTTGTAAGTCCAAGAGAACGTTATACTATAAGAAAAGTTATTGTAAGTATAAATGGATCCCAACCACCTTGGGGCACAATATTCAATAGATACATTAAATAAGTAGATGGTTCACAAAATCCTAGAGTACCTATCTAAAATACTATAGATAGTTGTAATTCCAAATGGCTTATGATCTACAACCTTTCACAACCTAAAATGAAGGATAATGTAGAAAACTAATTGTGAAATATTTGATAAATAAACACTTGATACATCTATTAATTTTACATCATAATACATTTCAATTTATGCCAGATGCATCATATTTTCAAAACGCACTCAAATGTTAAAAATCATATCCTAAAATTTATTATACATCCCATGCAATGGAGATTCAAGATTTTATCAAGGCTCAAATTTGACTGTTCGAATAACTTATTGAATACACATTTATACGAGTTCAAATCCTTCACACATTGGACATATTATCCACCATCTCAATCACAACTAGGCATATAAAAAATAGCCCCAAATATAATTAAATATGGGGTCCCAATACATTCAGTGGGAAGATAATTTTAGGCACAAACAAACATATCACAAGAAGTACCAACTATCATTAAGGTTTCTTGAAATACATTTTTACTATTATAAAAACCATTACCTCTTCATGTGAAAATTGTAGAAGTTGGTGATATATCTACCCGCTCAATGGCACTGAAGTGTTTGTGGGTCAACTTCAAGATAGGCTCAAATGCCTTACAACATAAAATCTTTGCTCCACTAGTTTCTCTACCCACAATGTCTCATCTTGTGATGTCTTGTATAATCTTATTTTCTATTTTCAATCATAGATTTGCAGGATTGCTAATTCTTGGAGGACCTAATTCCTTTAAATTTTTCTCCTCGTGACATCAAGAATGAATAGAAACTTTTGCAGATTATACAATGATTGAGAGATCGCTCCATCTTTATGTATTTATTCTCTTGAATACCACTTCACTTGATAAACATCCTAAATGCCATGCCCAGCTAGATATTCAAATACCAAATGATAAACTAAGAGATAAAACTTGATTAAAGAAATGTTTTGATGTCTTTCATTGATTCAGAATGTGCCTTTATAAAGGAAACATACATACACTTGAAGAGGATTTCATAACCATTGAAAACCAATGATACTTTATTATTAAAATCCCATTCCTACCAAAATGTAATACACCAACAATACATCTCAAGTACATCATTTTTTTCTTCAAGTGAAGACTTCAAAAATTTGGATGGACAACTGGATTAGGTGAGGAGTGATTTACACTAAAACCATAATCACTAGACTAGGGAGGGTCTTGCACCTCCAAAATGCAACACTGAAAAACTTAATTAACGTAGGAATCACAAATACACAAGAAATAGAAAAATCTACGATGTTTTCCTACAATGCCAACCACCTCCTTATAAAGGACTCCAAGAAGTATCCAAAAGATTACAATATATTGACACAATTTATTATTTATCATTTTATTACTTTTATTTTATAAAATAAATAAATAAATAAAAGTAATCCATATGATATTTTTTAAATTTGGGATCACTTAATCAATTAATCTAATTAAGTCATTTAAATATTTTAGAGACATTAAAATCCTCCTAGCCCAAGGATTGCTTGCCCACAAACAATTGCAAACTTAAATGTTTCAATATTAGCTCTCCCACATGGCATCCACAATATAAAAATCCTTTTAATGAACTAGGTACTCCTTGATGGCATGTGACCTCAACTTCCTCTCCCTAACATGAATGATCTCTATAACCTCCAATGCAATGCTACCGCTTGAGACTCATCACCTTCAGCTTAGTCACGAGTAAGGGGTGTGTAGATTTGCAATTAGGGGGTCAACGAGATGTATCGTTACATTCCATGCGATCACATTACTTTCATTAGTAACAAGTTTACCAGTTTACCAGAGCAGTAACAAATATAACATCTGAAAAAGTTCCTGAATTGGCCGAACTGCAGAAAGAGACAAGATATTACAATCCAGTTGGCTGAAATGGATCAAAAGGGCTTCATATGAGCTCATGTACCTTGTCTATGCTTTCACTGTTTTTTGCCAGAGCAGTAAAAAACACAACATGTGAGAAAGTTCCTGAAGTGGCCGAACTGGAGAAGGAGACAACATATTGCAATCCAGTTGGCTGAAATGGATTGCCGAAAATTGTGTGGAAACAACAATTTCTACTGCCATAGAATAAATAAATTATAACCTTATTATATATTTGTGTATATAATGAATCGCTGTATCATTTTTATTATATCTGTATACATCGGACGATTCGCTCTTTTGATTCTGTTTTTCAAGTACTCCAAAAGATTTACTTTGGATGGGACGTCCAAATTACGTAGCATAAATGTTAAGCTAATAACAAATAAAAGTGAACCAACAGCACGTTTAGGTATAAGTAGGAATCGTTTGCTCACAGAACACAGCATTGGTAGTTGTTATTGTTGTAATTCCTCAGATGGCGAAGCGCACTTTTGTGTTTCTCATGTTTTTATTGCTCAGAGTATCTGGTAATATATGTTCTTCTTAGTTGCTGATATGAATGGTCTTATTTTATTTTTTTTCTTTCGTCGATAAATTTTTAAACTAAAACTCTGAACAAGTTATTCCTCTGTGATATGATCAGTGTCCATGGCTGGTGATTGTAGCAGCCTCAGCGGTGGTTTTCATGGGCCATGCATGGGATATATTAGCCTCCCAGACTGCTACGAAACGTGTGTAGTTATAGATCATCAAACTGGGGGAGCCTGCCAGTGGGACTTTAAGTGCCATTGTTTTCATCCCTGTTAGAATATAAATGTTAAAAGGTGGCCATCCTGAGGAATAACGTATGTTTATTTCAGCAGTTTTAAGTGTTGGAGGAAATAGAGACCATGAAACTTGTTATAAAATTGGGTAAAATGTAATAATGCTACTATATATGTTTGATAATTCCAGTTGTAATATTAATAGAATTTTATGTTTTGACATTAAATATACAACTATTTTGAGTTGTTTGATAATTCTTGGTGTTGAATTAATAGAATTTTATGTTGAGATATTATATAAACCATTTTGAGTTGTATATTATTGATATTTAGATTTGTATTATTTTGTTATATTTCAATTTAAGTTGAGCTTTTATTTGATTAGTCAATAAATTATATTTTGTTTTTATTTTATATAATAAAACTTGTTATATATTTTTTTTCGAATATATAATTAGATAGATTGTAAGCATGAGTTTTCTTCAATATAAAGTAGTATTCAAAGAGTTTTAAGATAAACTCTCTCTCTCTCTCTCTCTCTCTCTCTCTCTCTCTATATATATATATTTCTGTAAATCAGATTGGGTTCAAAAATTCATCATAAGGATGAGGAAAGTGAAAAATTGGATTGCATACTATCTTAAAAAAGGGAGAGGGAGAGAGGGAGAGAGAGAGGAAGGAAAGGAGTAAGAAAGGAGAAGAGAAATAGAGAAAATAAATTATAAAATAAAAGGCTCAAATATAAAGATATAAATAAAGAGAACTAAATAAAAATACCAATAATAAATAATAAATAATTAATCTAAATATGATGAAGGGTGCTGCTCTTAATACCACAAACACATAACAGATATAGAGAAACAACAACAATATGCAAGAACAGAAAATTAGCTTCTTAGTATCTCCACAAATGTGGAATTACAAACTTTCAGAATTACAATATGCAAAGCCACATGGGCATTCCCTTACAATATTTTGTACGACAAAGCTTCGAACTATTACCCAGATCTACTACCCAGAACTATTCTGAACTGCCTAAGACAATAATACAGCCTTCTTTATACAGGCAACTTTTCCACCGCCTGGGAAGGTTCCAGAATTTTAGCCAATAAGGCCAACCAAACTTAGAATTATTTTATTTTACATTTTATTACATCATAGTCAGCTCAAGATAACCTTTGAAACCCGAACAGAAATTTTGAAGAAAATTATTTTCTGCCATTTCAGGTGGCCCAACTTCCGAAGACATAAGTCATCACCAGTTGACCCGATCGGCTATTATCACCCCATTTCAGAAACGCCACGAAGCGCTCTACAAGCTTGACCTATGCAAGCGCTCCTCACCCAAATTTTTGACCACATCCGGGGCCTCTAAAGCCTTCAAAACTGAGTTCAAAGTTTCTGTACCCTGCTGCCAATACCAAAAATCTTCAATATCTTCCAATATACACTTGATCTGGCAATGAAACTTTATTGGCACACTTATATGACCAAAATGAACCTCCAAGAAAGAAATCAGATCATTCTGAGCACATACAAAAATTACCAAAAATAGTAACTTTCCATAAATAGCAGCTCTGCACAAGATAACCCTTTATTGAATATAAAAATAAAAATATTTTTGGGTGATGCAAGATTGCTCTTACACCCAGGATGCTCCTGCATCAGACACCCGAGATAATTTGAGAAGTGACCCTGTCACGACTCAGGTGTGCAGAGGAAAACCAAGACGGTTAACCTCCAACCTTGTTAGCCATGATGAATCTTCAACAGGTCGTCCTTTCCACTTGACCAGATATTCTTCATATGTCCTATTTTTTGTGCTTCTGCCAACATGACTGTCCAGTATATCTTCGATCTCCTTAGTGTCTGAACTAGTTGCTGGAATACTCCACTGTGCTGCTGTGATCGCATCTTCAACACCTCGTTCATGATACTCTGTCAGATCTGAAATGTTAAACACTGGTGAACTATGTAGCTCAGTAGGCAGTTCTACCTCATATGCGTTTCCTGAATAATGTTTCTTCAGTATCTTACATGGTCTAAACTTCTTCATTTTCAGCTTGTTATATGTACCAACTCGAAACCGCTCCTTCCGCAAATGAACCATGACTTCATCACCAACTTGAAATTCTTTATACCTCCTTTTCTCATCTGTCTTAGCCTTATATTGTGCGTTTATCTTGGTAATATGCTTCCTCACCTCCCCATGGATATTTTTCAAGTGTTCTGCAAAATCCTCAGCTTCAGCACTACTTATTTCTCCTTTATCTATCTTTCTCAATTCAGATGCATTTCTCGGACTACTTCCATATACAATCTGAAATGGTGATTTACCAGTGCTCCTATTGAAAAAATTATTGTATGCAAATTTTGCCTGTGGTAAAATCAAATCCCATCCTATTGACTTATCTCCAACCAAACATCTCAGCAAATTTTCCAAACTCCTATTCACCACCTCTGTCTGTCCATCAGTCCATGGATGATGTGATGAACTGAACTTCAAATCTGTCTTCAACTTCTTCCACAATGTACGCCAGAAATATCTAACAAACTTAGTGTCCCGATCTGAAACTATGGTCTTTGGCAAACCATGAAGTCTCACTACTTCTCTGAAAAACAATTCTGCTACATGAACAACATCATTAGTCTTCTTGCAGGGAATGAAATGTGCCATCTTTGAAAATCTGTCAACCACCACAAAAATTGAATCATGTCCCCGCTGAGTCCTCGGTAAACCAAGAACAAAGTCCATGCTGATATCCTCCCAAGGCTTCTCTGGTACAGATAATGACTGATACAACCCTGTATTCTGCTTCACTCCTTTCGCCATCTGACATACTCTGCAACTCTGTACAAACTTCTTCACATCTTGCTGCAACTGTGGTCAATAATAATTCTCACTAACCAAAGAAAGGGTTTTGTCATGACCAAAATGTCCAGCCAATCCTCCGCTATGCTTCTCCTTGATGAGATTCTCCCTCATAGAACTTCGTGGAATGCACAACTGACTCCCTTTGGACAGCATATCATCCTGGATGATGAAATCCAGCCATTTCATCCTGTCTAGAGTAACAGGTTCTGTACAAGCTTTCCAAGCTTCACGAAAATCAAGATCCTCTAGATACAAATTCTTGAGTTCCTTGAACCCAACCACTTCAATCTGCATTTCTGTCAGCAATAGTTGCCTTCTGCTAAGAGCATCTGCAACCCTATTAGACTTTCCACTCCTTTATTTCAAAACAAATGTATAACTCTGCAAAAAATCAACCCATTTCAAAAGCCTCTGATTCAACTTTCCTTGACTATTCAAATATTGCAAAGCTTGATGATCAGTATACAAAACAAACTCCTTAGGAAGCAGATAATGTCTCCACTTCTTTAATGCCTAAACTATAGCATAAAATTTCTGATCATAAACATAATATTTCCTCTTGGCATTATTTAACTTCTCACTGAAATAAGCAACAGGTTTACCTTCTTGGCTCATAACAACTCCTATTGCAGTACCACTAGCATCACAATCTACTTGGAACACCTTATTAAAATCTGGAAGTGCTAAAATAGGTTGTTCTGTAACTTTTTGTTTCAACAATTGAAAACTCTTTTCTGCCCCATTAGTCCACTTAAACTCTTTTCTATCCCCTCTCATTGTTTCAGTCAAGGGTCCACAAATACTGCTAAAATTTTTGATAAACTTTCTGTAAAAGCTAGCCAAACCATGAAAAGATTTTACCTCAGTAGCACTCCTTAGAGTAGGCCATTCAATGATATCCTGTACCTTCTCTGGGTCCATTTTTAGAACTTCTGCTGAAACTACAAATCCCAAATACACTAACTCTTTCTTCACAAAACTCCACTTCTTCAAATTAATCAACAATTTCTCTTCTCTCAGCTTCTCAAATACCATACGAATATGTATCATATGCTCCTCCAATGTCTTACTAAAGATCAGAATATCATCTAGGTAAACAATGACAAACTTACTCAGAAATTCTTTCAGAACCTCATTCATGAGCCGCATGAAAGTGCTCGGTGCATTAGTTAGCCCAAAAGGCATAACTAACGACTCATACAATCCTTCCTTTGTCTTGAAGGCAGTCTTTCATTCATCTCCTTCTCTGATCCGAATCTTATGATATCCACTTTTCAGATCTATTTTTGAAAAATACACAGCTCCACTCAAACAGTTCATAATATCATCCATTCGTGGCAATGGAAACCTGTACTTGATTGTGATCTTGTTTATTGCCCTAGAATCTGTACACATCTTCCATTCTCTATTCTTCTTTGGTGCTAATACCGTTGGTACAGCACAGGGACTCAGACTCTCATGGATCAATCCTTTCTGTAACAACTCATGTACTTGTCTGTTCAACTCCTCACTTTCTCCAGGTGTCATTCTGTGTGCTGCCTTGTTCGGCAAACTCGCTCATGGGATCAAGTCCATCTGATGACTGATCTTCCTGACTAGTGGTAATCCATCAGGCACGTTATCAGATACAATATCCTGAAACTCATTCAACAAATCTGCAACTTCTACAGGAACATCTTCTACTTCCTGTTTACCAGCTTTTGGAATTAAAACAAAACATACATGCTCATGCCTCATACCATCTAGGAAATTTCTTCCATCAACAAAAATTATCCTTGCAGTACCACATACCTTTTCTTCAGTCTCCTTCAATGGTTTTAGCTTATGTCGCACTCCATCCTTTGTCAGGGAATAGGTATTCGCACGGCTATCATGTACAGCACATCTGTCAAACTGTCATGGTCTACCCAACAACATATGACATGCATCCATAGATATGATATCACACAATACCTCATCTTGGTATCCACCAATCTTTAAGTTCACTAGGCATTGTTCATTGACCATGACCTTATGGTCATCCTGTACCCAGGCAATCCGATATGGATGTGGGTGTTTCTGTCTCTTGAGCTTCAACTTTGTCACCATCTCTTCTGACACCAAATTGTTAGTGCTTCCACTATCAATAATCACATCAAAATATTTACCTTCACACTTGCACCTGGTGCTAAATAGGCTCCTCCTTTGCTTAGGTTCATTCTCACCACTCAACAGGACTCTTCGATTAATCAACGTTTCTCCTCTTTCAGCATCTTCAGAATTTGATGATTTGGCATGTTCATCTACATGTGCAACTCTGGTCTGGCCTTCATTTCTTCTGTCTATTCTACCTTGGCGCTGAGGACATTCAAATGCCCTATGACCTTCTTCTCCACAGTGAAAACATGTTCCACGGAAGCCTCCTCTTCCAGATCCTTGTCCTCTTCCTCTTCCTCTCTGATCTCAATTATTCTGATCCTAGAAGCGATTGGAATTATTTCCACGCTGATTCTGACTACTACTGGCCTCATCCTTCTTTTTCAGATCTTCATTTCGGCCACCATATGACCGTCCACCAGATCGTCCACCGCGATCTCTTCCGTTTTGCGTACTTTTGAACTTCTTGTTCAGCTTTTACTCTACTTTTAGAGAAAATTGGTATGCCTCCTTAATACTGCTCATTCGAACCAGATTCAACTCCTCCTGAATGCTTGGCCTTAACCCATTAAGGTATCAGGAAACTTTCTCCTTGTCAGCTTCTGCATGGCCTGTTCTGATGAGAAGTCGATAGAACTCCTCTCTATACTCCTGAACAGATCTTCCTGCTTGCTTCAAACTCTATATTTTCTTCAGTAGGTCAAGCTCATAATCACAGGAATGAACTGTCACTTCAATTTATGCACCATCCGATCCCATCTCGTGATTTTCTCCTTTCCCCTTCTATTTCACTCCAACTGAATCTCTTGTCACCATATCTTCGCATGACCTTTCAGTCTGGCTTTCGTAAATTTGACCCTGTTAGGATCCTCAACATCTTCATACTCAAAATATTCCTCACATTCATTGATCCAGTCGATCAATTCTTCTGTGTTAAGATTTCCAAAAAATGTAGGAACCTCAATATTAGGTATTTTCTCAATTTTAGAAATGGCCCAAAAAAGTCTTTCTTCCTCCTGGTTCACAATTTTGACTTCTCTTTCTTGATATTCTTCTTCAGCTTCATCCTCACTTTCATCTCTGACATTAAGATTCATTCCTCTATGAATCTTTTCTTGCAATGCTCGCACTTGTCTCTGCAGTTCCCTAACCTCAGGTGTTACAACACCAGCTCTTCCGCCATGTTCCCTTCGTGGAGGTATTTTTGCGATGCACGTTGAAACCCTAACCACGGTCCTGGTGCAAACTGCCTCACAGTCGGTGATCTGTTTACACACTCAGGAACTCCTGCTCTGATACCACTTGATGAAGGGTGCTCCCCTTAATACCACAAACACATAACAGATATAGAGAAACAACAACAATATGCAAGAACAAAAAATTGGCTTCTTATTATCTCCACAAATGTGAAATTACAAACTTTCAGAATTACAATATGCAAAGCCACATGGGTATTCCCTTACAATATTCTATAGGACAAAGCCTCGAACTATTACCTAGATCTACTACCCAAAACTATTCTAAACTGCCTAAGACAATAATACAGCCTTCCTTATACATGCAATTTTTCCACCGCCTAGGAAGGTTTCAGAATTTTAGCCAATAAGGCCGACCAAACTTAGAATGATTTTATTTTACATTTTATTACATCATAGTCGGCTCAAGATAACTTTTGAAACCCGAACAGAAATTTTGAAGAAAATTATTTTCTGCCATTTCAGGAGGTCCAACTTCCGAAGACCATAAGTCATCACCAGTTGACTCGATCGGCTATTATAACCTCATTTCAGAAACGCCACAAAGCGCTCTATAGGCTTGACCCATGCAAGTGCCTGTTACCCAAATTTTTGACCTCATCCGGGGCCTCTAAAGCCTTCAAAACTGAGTTCAAAGTTTCTGTACCCTGCTGCCAATACCAAAAATCTTCAATATCTTCCAATATACACTTGATTTGGCAATGAAACTTTACTGGCACACTTATATGACCAAAATGAACCTCCAAGAAAGAAATCAGATCATTCTGAGCACATACAAAAATTACCAAAAATAGTAACTTTTCATAAATAGCAGCTCTGCACAAGATAACCCTTATTGACTATAAAAATAGAAATATTTTTGGGTGATGCAAGATTGCTCTTACACCCAGGATGCTCCTGCATCAGACACCTAGGGTAATTTGAGAAGTGACCCTGTCATGACTCAGGTGTGCAGAGGAAAAGCAAGACGGTTAACCTCCACCCTTGTTAGCCATGATGAATCTTCAACAGGTCATCCTTTCCACTTGACCAGATATTCTTCATATGTCTTGTTCCTTGTGCTTCTGCCAACACGACTGTCCAGTATATTTTTGATTTCCTTAGTGTCTGAACTAGTTGCTGGAATAATCCACTGTACTGTTGTGATCGCATCTTCAACACCTCTTTTATGATACTCTGTCAGATCTGAAATGTTAAACACTGGTGAAATATGTAGCTCAGTAGGCAATTCTACCTCATATGCATTTCCTGAATCATGTTTCTTCAGTATCTTACATGGTCCAAACTTCTTCATTTTCAGCTTGTTATATGTACCAACTCGAAACCGCTCCTTCTGCAAATGAACCATGACTTCATCACCAACCTGAAATTCCTTATACCTCATTTTCTCATCTGCCTTAG
Source organism: Chamaecyparis obtusa (assembly GCA_027943335.1). Classification (NCBI taxonomy): domain Eukaryota; kingdom Viridiplantae; phylum Streptophyta; class Pinopsida; order Cupressales; family Cupressaceae; genus Chamaecyparis; species Chamaecyparis obtusa. Next base: position 24,074 of record BSBK01008201.1, read on the forward strand.
CCTTATATTGTGCGTTCATCTTGGTAATATGCTTCCTCACCTCCCCATGGATGTTCTTCAAGTGTTCTGCAAAATCTTCAGCTTCAGCACTACTTATTTCTCCTTTATCTATCTTCTTCAATTCAGATGCATTTCTCAAACTACTTCCATATACAATCTGGAATGGTGATTTACCAATGCTCCTGTTGACAGAATTATTGTATGCAAATTCTGCCTGTGGTAAAATCAAATCCCATCCTGTTGGCTTATCTCCAACCAAACATCTCAGCAAATTTTCCAAACTCCTATTCACCACCTCTGTCTGTCCATCAGTCTGTGGATGATGTGATGAACTGAACTTCAAATCTATCTTCAACTTCTTCCATAATGTACGCCAGAAATATTCAACAAACTTAGTGTCCCGATCTGAAGCTATGGTCTTTGGCAAACTATGAAGTATTACTACTTCTCTGAAAAATAATTCTGCTACATGAACAGCATCATTAGTCTTCTTGCAGGGAATGAAATATGTCATCTTTGAAAATCTATCAACCACCACAAAAATTGAATCATGTCCCCGCTGAGTCATCAGTAAACCAAAAACAAAGTCCATGCTGATATCCTCCCAAGGCTTCTATGGTATAGATAATGGCTGATACAACCCTGTATTCTTCTTCACTCCTTTCGCCATCTGACATACTCTACAACTCTATACAAACTTCTTCACATCTTGCTGTAACTTTGGTCAATAATAATTCTCACTAACCAAAGAAAGGGTTTTGTCACGACCAAAATGTCCAGCCAATCCTCCGCTATGCTTCTCCTTGATGAGATTCTCCCTCATAGAACTACGTGGAATGCACAACTGACTACCTTTGAACAGCATATCATCTTGGATGATGAAATCCAGCCATTTCGTCTTGTCTAGAGTAAAAGGTTCTGTACAAGCTTTCCAAGCTTCACCAAAATCAGGATCCTCTGGATACAAATTCTTGAGCTCTTTGAACCCAACCACTTCAATCTGCATTTCTGTTAGCACTAGTTGCCTTCTGCTAAAAGCATCTGCAACCCTATTAGACTTTCCACTCCTGTGTTTTAAAACAAATGTATAACTCTGCAAAAAATCAACCCATTTCAAATGCCTCTGATTCAACTTTCCTTGACTATTCAAATATTGTAAAGCTTGATGATCAATATACAAAACAAACTCTTTAGGAAGCAGATAGTGTCTCCACTTCTTTAATACCTGAACTATAGCATAAAATTCTTGATCATAAACAGAATATTTCCTTTTGGCATCATTTAACTTCTCACTGAAATAAGCAACAGGTTTACCTTCTTGGCTCATAACAGCTCATATTGCAGTACCACTAGCATCACAATCTACTTGAAACACTTTATTAAAATCTGGAAGTGCTAAAATAGGTTGTTCTGTAACTTTTTGTTTCAGCAATTGAAAACTTTTTTCTGCCCCATTAGTCCACTTAAACTCTTTTCTATCCCCTCTCATTGTTTCAGTCAAGGATCCACAAATACTACTAAAATTTCTGATAAACTTTCTGTAAAAGCTAGCCAAACCATGAAAAGATCTTACCTCAGTAGCACTCCTTGGAGTAGGCCATTCAACGATAGCCTGTACCTTCTCTGGGTCCATTTTTAGACTTTTTGCTGAAACTACAAATCCCAAATACACTAACTCAATCTTCACAAAATTGCACTTCTTCAAATTAATCAACAATTTCTCTTCTCTCAGCTTCTCAAATACCATACGAATATGCATCATATGCTCCTTCAATGTCTTACTAAAGATCAGAATATCATCTAGGTAAACAATGACAAACTTACTCAAAAATTCTTTCACAACCTCATTCATGAGCCGCATGAAAGTGCTCGGTGCATTGGTTAGCCCAAAAGGCATGACTAACCACTCATACAGTCCTTCCTTTGTCTTGAAGGCAGTCTTCTATTCATCTCATTCTCTGATCTGAATCTGATGATATCTACTTTTCAGATCTATCTTTGAAAAATACACAGCTCCACTCAAACAGTCCATAATATCATCCATTCATGGCAATGGAAACCTGTACTTGATTGTGATCTTGTTTATTGCCCTAGAATCTATACACATCCTCCATTCTCCATTCTTCTTTGGTGCTAATACCGTTGGTATAGCACAGGGACTCAGACTCTCACGGATCAATCCTTTCTGTAACAAATCATGTACTTGTCTGTTCAACTCCTCACTTTATGCCGGTGTCATTCTATGTGCTGGATTGTTCGGCAAACTCGCTCCTGGGATCAAGTCCATCTGATGACTGATCTTCCTGACTGCTGGTAATCCATCATGCACGTTATCGGATACAATATCTTGAAACTCATTCAATAAATCTACAACTTCTACAAGAACATCTTCTACTTCCTCTTTACCAGCTTTTGGAATTAAAGAAAAACATACATGCTCATGCCTCATACCATCTAGGAAATTTCTTCCATCAACAAAATTTATCCTTGCAGTACCACATACCTTTTATTCAGTCTCCTTCAATAGTTTTAGCTTATGTCACACTCCATCCTTTGTCAGGGAATAGGTATTCACACGGCTATCATGTACAACACATCTGTTAAACTGCCATGGTCTACCCAACAAAATATGACATGCATCCATAGATATGATATCACACAATACCTCATCTCGGTATCCGCCAATCTTGAACTTCACTAGGCATTATTCATTGAGTATGACCTTGTGGTCATCCTGTACCCAGGCAATCTAATATGGATGTGGGTGTTTCTATCTCTTGAGCTTCAACTTTGTCACCATCTCTTCTGACACCAAATTGTTAGTGCTTCCACTATCAATAATCACATCACAACATTTACCTTCACACTTCCACCTGGTGCGAAATAGGCTCCTACTTTACTTAGGTTCATTCTCACCACTCAACAGGACTCTTCGGTTAATCAATGTTTCTCCTCTTTCAGCATCTTCAAAATTTAATGATCTGGCATGTTCATCTACATGTGCAACTCTGGCCTGGCCTTCATTTCTTCTGTCTATTCTGCCTTGGCGCTGAGGACATTCAAATGCCGTATGACCTTCTTCTCCACAGTGAAAACATGTTCCACGAAAGCCTCCTCTTCCAGATCCTTGTCCTCTTCCTCTTCCTCTCTGATCTCTATTATTCTGATCTTGGAAGCGATTAGAATTATTTTCACGCTGATTCTGACTGCTACTTGCCTCATCATTCTTGTTCGGATCTTCATTGTGGCCACCATATGACCGTCCACTAGATCGTCCACCGCGACCTCTTCCATTTTGCCTGCTCTCGAACTTCTTGTTCAGCTTTTCGTCTACTTTAGACAAAATTGGTATGCCTCCTCAATACTGCACATTCAAACCAGATTCAACTCCTCCTCAATGCTTGGCCTTAACCCATTAAGGTATCAGGCAACTTTATCCTTGTCAGCTTTTGCATGGCCTGTTCTGATGAGAAGTCGATAAAACTCATCTCTATACTCCTGAACAGATCTTTCTGCTTGCTTCAAACTCTGCATTTTCTTCAGTAGGTCAAGCTCATAATCAACAGGAATGAACTGTCACTTCAATTTATCCACCATCTGATCCCATCTCGTGATTTTCTCATTTCCCATTCTATTTCGCTCCAACTGAATCTCTTGCCACCATATCTTCGCATGACCTTTCAGTCTGGCCTTCGCAAATTTGACCCTATCAGGATCCTCAACATCTTCATACTCAAAATATTCCTCACATTCATTGATCCAGTCGATCAATTCTTCTGGATTAAGATTTATAAAAAATATAGGAACCTCAATCTTAGGTCTTTTTCCAATCTTAGAAATGGCCCGAAAAAGTCTTTCTTCCTCTTGGTTCACAATTTCGACTTCTTCTTCTTGATATTCTTCTTCAGCTTCATCCTCGCTTTCATCTCTGACATTAAAATTTATTCCTCTACGAATCTCTTCTTGCAATGCTCACACTTGTCTCTGCAGTTCCCTAACCTCAGGTGTTACAACACTAGCTCTTCCACCATGTTCCCTTCGTGGAGGTATTTTTGCGATGGACGCTGAAACCCTAACCACGGTCATAGTATAAACTGTCTCACAGTCGGCGATCTATTTAAACACTCAGGAACTCCTGCTCTGATACCACTTGATGAAGGGTGCTCCCCTTAATACCACAAACACATAACAGATATAGAGAAACAACAACAATATGCAAGAACAAAAAATTGGCTTCTTATTATCTCCACAAATGTGAAATTATAAACTTTCAGAATTACAATATGCAAAGCCACATGGGCATTCCCATACAATATTCTGTAGGATAAAGCCTCAAACTATTACCCAGATCTACTACCCAGAACTATTCTGAACTGCCTAAGACAATAATACAGTCTTCCTTATACAGGCAATTTTTCCACCGCATGGGAAGGTTCCAAAATTTTAGCCAATAAGGCCGACCAAACTTAGAATTATTTTATTTTACATTTTATTACATTATAGTCGGCTCAAGATAACCTTTGAAACTTGAACAGAAATTTTGAAGAAAATTATTTTTCGCCATTTCAGGTAGCCCAACTTCCGAAGACCATAAGTCATCACCAGTTGACCTGATTGGCTATTATAACCCCATTTCAGAAATGTCACGAAGTGCTCTACAGGTTTGACCTGCGCAAGTACTCATCACCCAAATTTTCAACCTCATTCGGGGCCTCTAAAGCCTTCAAAATTGAGTTCAAAGTTTCTTTACTCTGCTGCCAATACCGAAAATCTTCAATATCTTCCAATATACACTTGATCTGGCAATGAAACTTTACTGGCAGACTTATATGACTAAAATGAACCTCCAAGAAAGAAATCAGATCATTCTGAGCACATACAAAAATTACCAAAAGTAGTAACTTTCCATAAATAGCAGCTCTGCACAAGATAACCCTTATTGAATATAAAAATAGAAATATTTTTGGGTGATGCAAGATTGCTCTTACACCCAGGATGCTCCTGCATTAGGCACTCGGGATAATTTGAGAAGTGACCCTGTCACAACTCAGGTGTGCAGAGGAAAAGTTAAGACGGTTAACCTCCACCCTTGTTAGCCATGATGAATCTTCAACAGGTCATCCTTTCCACTTGACCAGATATTCTTCATATGTCCTGTTCCTTGTGCTTCTGCCAACATGACTGTCCAGTATATCTTCGATCTCCTTAGTGTCTGAACTAGTTGCTGGAATACTCCACTGTGCTGCTGTGATCGCATCTTCAACACCTCGTTCATGATACTCTGTCAGATCTAAAATGTTAAATACTGGTGAAATATGTAGCACAGTAGGCAATTCTACCTCATATGCATTTCCTGAATCATGTTTCTTTAGTATCTTACATGGTCCAAAATTTTTCATTTTTAGCTTGTTATATGTACCAACAATAAACCGCTCCTTCCACAAATGAACCATGACTTCATTACCAACTTGAAATTCCTTATACCTCCTTTTCTCATCTACCTTAGCATTATATTGTGTGTTCATCTTGGTAATATGCTTCCTCACCTCCCCATGGATGTTTTTCAAGTGTTCTGCAAAATTTTCAGCTTCAGGACTACTTATTTCTCCTTTATCTATATTCTTTAATTCAGATGCATTTCTCGGACTACTTCCATATACAATCTGGAATGGTGATTTACTAGTGCTCCTGTTGACAGAATTATTGTATGCAAATTCTGCCTGTGGTAAAATCAAATCCCATCCTGTTGGCTTATCTCCAACCAAACATCTCAGCAAATTTTCCAAACTCCTATTCACCACCTTTGTCTGTCCATCAGTCTGTGAATGATGTGATGAACTGAAATTCAAATCTGTCTTCAACTTCTTCCATAATGTACGCCAGAAATATCCAACAAACTTAGTGTCCCGATCTGAAACTATGGTCTTTGGCAAACCATGAAGTCTCACTACTTTTTTGAAAAATAATTTTGTTACATGAACAGCATCATTAGTCTTCTTGCAGGGAATGAAATGTGTCATTTTTGAAAATCTGTCAACCACCACAAAAATTGAATCATGTCCCCGCTGAGTCCTCAGTAAACCAAGAACAAAGTCCATGCTGATATCCTCCCAAGGCTTCTCTGGTACAGATAATGGCTGATACAACCCTGTATTCTGCTTCACTCATTTCACCATCTGACATACTCTGCAACTCTGTACAAACTTCTTCACATCTTGCTGCAACTGTGGTCAATAATAATTCTCACTAACCAAAGAAAGGGTTTTGTCACGACCAAAATGTCTAGCCAATCCTCTGCTATGCTTCTCCTTGATGAGATTCTCCCTCATAGAACTTTGTAGAATGCACAACTGACTCCCTTTGAACAGCATATCGTCCTGGATGATGAAATCTAGCCATTTCATCCTGTCTAGAGTAACAAGTTCTGTACAAGCTTTCCAAGCTTAACGAAAATCAGGATCCTCTACATACAAATTTTTGAGTTCCTTGAACCCAACCACTTCAATCTGTATTTCTGTCAGCAATAGTTATCTTCTACTAAAAGTATCTGCAACCTTATTAGACTTTCCACTCATGTGTTTCAAAACAAATGTATAACTCTGCAAAAACTCAACCCATTTCAAATGCCTCTGATTCAACTTTTCTTGACTATTCAAATATGGCAAAGCTTGATGATTAGTATACAAAACAAACACCTTAAGAAGAAGATAATGTCTCCACTTCTTTAATGCCTAAACTATAGCATAAAATTTTTGATCATAAACAGAATATTTCTTCTTGGCATCATTTAACTTCTCACTAAAATAATCAACAGGTTTACCTTCTTGGCTCATAACAGCTCATATTGCAGTACCACTAGCATCACAATCTACTTGAAACACCTTATTAAAATCTGAAAGTGCTAAAATAGGTTGTTCTGTAATTTTTTATTTCAACAATTGAAAACTCTTTTCTGCCCCATTAGTCCACTTAAACTCTTTTCTATCCCCTCTCATTGTTTCAGTCAAGGGTCCACAAATACTACTAAAATTTTTGATAAACTTTCTGTAAAAGCTAGTCAAACCATGAAAAGATCTTACCTCAGTAGCACTCCTTGGACTAGGCCATTCAAGGATAGCCTGTACCTTCTTTGGGTCCATTTTTAGACCTTCTGCTGATACTAAAAATCCCAAATACACTAACTTTTTCTTCACAAAACTGCACTTTTTCAAATTAATTGACAATTTCTCTTCTCTCAGCTTCTCAAATACCATACAAATATGCATCATATGCTCCTCCAATGTCTTATTAAAGATCAGAATATCATCTAGGTAAACAATGACAAACTTACCCAGAAGTTCTTTCAGAACCTTGTTCATGAGCCGCATAAAAGTGCTCGGTGCATTGGTTAGCCCAAAAGGCATGACTAACCACTCATACAGTCCTTCCTTTGTCTTGAAAGTAGTCTTCCATTCATCTCCTTCTCTAATCCGAATCTGATGATATCCACTTTTCAGATCTATCTTTGAAAAATACACAGCTCCACTCAAACAGTCCATAATATCATCCATTCGTGGCAATGGAAACCTGTACTTGCCCTAGAATCTGTACACATCCTCCATTCTCCATTCTTCTTTGGTGCTAATACCGTTGGTACAGCACAGGGACTCAGACTCTCATGGATCAATCCTTTTTATAACAACTCATGTACTTATTTGTTCAACTCCTCACTTTCTGTAGGTGTCATTATATGTGCTGCCTTGTTCGGCAAGCTCACTCTTGGTATCAAGTCCATCTGATGATTGATCTTCCTGACTAGTGGTAATCCATTTGGCACGTTATCAGATACAATATCCTGAAACTCATTCAACAAATTTACAACTTCTATAAGAACATCTTCTACTTCCTCTTTACCAGCTTTTGGAATTAAAGCAAAACATACATGCTCATGCCTCATACCATCTAGGAAATTTCTTCCATCAAAAAAAGTTATCCTTGCAGTACCACATACCTTTTCTTCAGTCTCTTTCAATAGTTTTAGCTTATGTCGCACTCCATCCTTTGTCAGGGAATAGGTATTCACATGGCTATCATGTACAACACATCTGTCAAACTGCCATTGTCTACCCAACAACATATGACATGCATCCATAGATATGATATCACACAATAGCTCATCTTCATATCCGTCAATCTTGAACTTCACTAGGCATTGTTCATTGACCATGACCTTGTGGTCATCCTGTACCCAGGCAATTCGATATGGATGTGGGTGTTTCTATCTTTTGAGCTTCAACTTTGTCACCATCTCTTCTGACACCAAATTGTCAGTGCTTCCACTATCAATAATCGCATCACAACATTTACCTTCACACTTGCGCCTCGTGTGAAATAGGCTCCTCCTTTACTCAAGTTCATTCTCACCACTCAAAAGGACTCTTCGGTTAATCAACGTTTCTGCTCTTTCAACATCTTCAGAATTTGATGATCTGGCATCTTCATCTACATGTGCAACTCTGGCCTGGCCTTCATTTCTTCTGTTTGTTCTACCTTGGCGCTGAAGACATTCAAATGCCCTATGACCTTCTTCTCCACAGTGAAAACATTTTCCACAGAAGCCTCCTCTTCCAGATCCTTGTCCTCTTCCTCTTCCTCTCTGATCTCTATTATTCTGATCCTAGAAGCGATTGGAATTATTTTCACACTGATTCTGACTGCTACTGGCCTCATCTTTCTTTTTTTGGATCTTCATTTTAGCCACCATATGACCATCCACCAGATCGTCCATCGCGACCTCTTCCGTTTTGCCTACTCTTGAACTTCTTGTTCAGATTTTCTTCTACTTTTAGGAAAAATTGGTATGCCTCCTCAATACTGCTCATTCGAACCAGATTCAACTCCTCCTAAATGCTTGGCCTTAACCCATTAAGGTATCGGGCAACTTTCTCCTTGTCAGCTTCTACATGGCCTATTCTGATGAGAAGTCGATAGAACTCATCTGTATACTCCTGAACAGATCTTCCTGCTTGCTTCAAACTCTACATTTTATTCAGTACTTCAAGCTCATAATCAACAGGAATGAACTGTCAATTCAATTTATCCACCATCCGATCCCATCTCGTGATTTTCTCCTTTCCCCTTCTATTTCACTCTAACTGAATCTCTTGCCACCATATCTTCGCATGACCTTTCAGTCTGGCCTTCGCAAATTTGACCCTATCAGGATCTTCAACATCTTCATACTCAAAATATTCCTCACATTCATTGATCTAGTCGATCAATTCTTCTGGGTTAAGATTTCTAAAAAATGTAGGAACCTCAATCTTAGTTCTTTTCCCAATTTTAGAAATGGCCCGAAAGAGTCTTTCTTCCTCCTGGTTCACAATTTTGACTTCTCCTTCTTGATATTCTTATTCAGCTTCATCCTCGCTTTCATCTCTAACATTAAAATTCATTCCTCTACGAATCTCTTCTTACAATGCTCGCCCTTGTCTCTGCAGTTCTCTAACCTCAGTTGTTACAACACCAGCTCTTCTGCCACGTTCACTTCATGGAGGCATTTTTACGATGCACGCTGAAACCCTAACCACGGTCCTGGTGCAAACTGCCTCACAGTCGGCAATCTATTTACACACTCAGGAACTCCTGCTCTGATACCACTTGATGAAGGGTGCTCCCCTTAATACCACAAACACATAACAGATATAGAGAAACAACAACAATATGTAAGAACAAAAAATTGGCTTCTTATTATCTCCACAAATATGGAATTACAAACTTTCAGAATTATAATATGCAAAGCCACATGTGTATTTTCTTACAATATTCTGTATGACAAAGCTTCGAACTATTACCCAGATCTACTACGCAGAACTATTCTGAATTGCCTAAGACAATAATACAGCCTTCCTTATACAGGCAATTTTTCCACCGCTTGGGAAGGTTCCAAAATTTTAGCCAATAAGACCGACCAAACTTAGAATTATTTTATTTTACATTTTATTCCATCATAGTCGGCTCAAGATAACCTTTGAAACCGGAACAGAAATTTTGAAAAAAATTATTTTCTGCCATTTCAGGTGGCCCAACTTCCGAAGACCATAAGTCATCACCAGTTGACCCGATCGGCTATTATAACCCCATTTCAGAAATGTCACGAAGTGCTCTACAGGCTTGACCCGCGCAAGCACCCATCACCCAAATTTTTGACCTCATCTGGGGCCACTAAAGCCTTCAAAATTGAGTTCAAAGTTTCTGTACCCTACTGCCAATACTGAAAATCTTCAATATCTTTCAATATACACTTGATCTGGCAATGAAACTTTACTGGCAGACTTATATGACCAAAATGAACCTCCAAAAAAGAAATCAGATCATACTGCGTACATACAAAAATTACCAAAAATAGTAACTTTCCATAAATAGCAGCTCTGCACAAGATAACCCTTATTGAATATAAAAATAGAAATATTTTTGGGTGATGCAAGATTGCTCTTACACCCGGGATGCTCCTGCATCAGACACCCGAGGTAATTTGAAAAGTGACCCTGTCACGACTCAGGTGTGCAGAGGAAAACTAAGACGGTTAACCTCCACCCTTGTTAGCCATGATGAATCTTCAGCAGGTCATCCTTTCCACTTGACCAGATATTTTTCATATGTCCTGTTCCTTGTACTTTTTCCAACATGACTGTCCAGTATATCTTTGATCTCCTTAGTGTCTGAACTAGTTGTTAGAATACTCCATTGTGCTATTGTGATCGCATCTTCAACACCTCCTTCATGATACTCTGTCAGATCTGAAATGTTAAACACTGGTGAAATATGTATCTCAGTAGGCAATTCTACCTCATATGCGTTTATTGAATCATGTTTCTTCAGTATCTTACATGGTCCAAACTTCTTCATTTTCAGCTTGTTATATGTACCAACTCGAAACCGCTCCTTCCGTAAATGAACCATGACTTCATCACCAACCTGAAATTCCTTATACATCCTTTTCTCATCTACCTTAGCCTTATATTGTGCGTTCATCTTGGTAATATGCTTCCTCACCTCCCCATGGATGTTCTTCAAGTGTTCTGCAAAATCCTCAGCTTCAGCACTACTTATTTCTCCTTTATCTATCTTCCTCAATTCAGATGCATTTCTCGGACTACTTCCATATATAATCTGGAATGGTGATTTACCAATGCTCATGTTGACAGAATTATTGTATGCAAATTCCGCCTGTGGTAAAATCAAATCCCATCCTGTTGGCTTATCTCCAACCAAACATCTCAGCAAATTTTCCAAACTCCTATTCACCACCTCTGTCTGTCCATCAGTTTGTGGATGATGTGATGAACTGAACTTCAAATCTATCTTCAACTTCTTCCACAATGTATGCCAGAAATATCCAACAAACTTAGTGTCCCGATCTGAAACTATGGTCTTTGGCAAACCATCAAGTCTCACTACTTCTCTGAAAAACAATTCTGCTATATGAACAGCATCATTAGTCTTTTTGCAGGGAATGAAATATGTCATCTTTGCAAATCTGTCAACCACCACAAAAATTGAATCATGTCCCCGCTGAGTCCTCGGTAAACCCAGAACAAAGTCCATGCTGATATCCTCCCAAGGCTTCTCTGGTACAGATAATGGCTGATACAACATTGTATTCTGCTTCACTCCTTTCACCATCTGACATACTCTGCAACTCTCTACAAACTTTTTCACAACTTGCTGCAACTATGGTCAATAATAATTCTCACTAACCAAAGAAAGGGTTTTTTCACGACCAAAATGTCCAGCCAATCCTCCGCTATGCTTCTCCTTAATGAGATTCTCCCTCATAGAACTTCGTGGAATGCACAACTGACTCCCTTTGAATAGCATATCATCCTGGATGATGAAATCTAGCCATTTCGTCCCATCTAGAGTAACAGGTTCTGTACAAGCTTTCCAAGCTTCACCAAAATTAAGATCCTCTAGATATAAATTCTTGAGTTCCTTGAACCCAACCACTTCAATCTGCATTTCTGTCAGCAATAGTTGCCTTTTGCTAAGAGCATCTGCAACCCTATTAGACTTGCCACTCCTGTGTTTCAAAACAAATGTATAACTCTGCAAAAACTCAACCCATTTCAAATGCCTCTGATTTAACTTTTCTTGACTATTCAAATTTTGCAAAGCTTGATGATCAGTATACAAAACAAACTCTTTAGGAAGAATATAATGTCTCCACTTCTTTAATGCCTGAACTATAGCATAAAATTCCTGATCATAAACAGAATATTTCCTCTTGGCATCATTTAACTTCTCACTAAAATAAGCAACAGGTTTACCTTCTTGGCTCGTAACAGCTCCTATTGCAGTACCACTAGCATCACAATCTACTTAAAACACCTTATTAAAATCTGGAAGTGCTAAAACAGGTTGTTCTGTAACTTTTTATTTCAATAATTAAAAACTCTTTTCTACCCCATTAGTCCACTTAAACTCTTTTCTATCCCCTCTTATTGTTTCAGTCAAGGGTCCACAAATACTGCTAAAATTTATGATAAACTTTCTGTAAAAGCTAGCCAAACCATGAAAAGATCTTACCTCAGTAGCACTCCTTGGAGTAGGCCATTCAAGGATAGCCTGTACCTTCTCTGGGTCCATTTTTAGACCTTCTGCTGAAACTACAAATCCTAAATACAGTAACTCTTTTTTCACAAAATTGCACTTATTCAAATTAATCAACAATTTTTCTTTTCTCAGCTTCTCAAATACCATACGAAAATGCATCATATGCTCCTCCAATGTCTTACTAAAGATCAGAATATCATCTAGGTAAACAATGACAAACTTACCAAGAAATTCTTTCATAACCTCGTTCATGAGCCGCATGAAAGTGCTTGGTGCATTGGTTAGCCCAAAAGACATGACTAACCACTCATACAGTCTTTCCTTTGTCTTGAAGGCAGTCTTCCATTCATCTCCTTCTCTGATCTGAATCTGATGATATCCACTTTTCAGATCTATCTTTGAAAAATACACAGCTCCACTCAAACAGTCCATAATATCATCCATTCATGGCAATGAAAATTTGTACTTTATTATGATCTTGTTTATTGCCCTAGAATCTATACACATCATCCATTCTCCATTCTTCTTTGGTGCTAATACCGATGGTACAGCATAGGAACTCAGACTCTCACAGATCAATCCTTTCTGTATCAACTCATGTACTTGTCTGTTCAACTCCTCACTTTCTGCAGGTGTCATTCTGTGTGCTGCCTTGTTCGGAAAACTCACTCCTTGGATCAAGTCCATTTGATGACTGATCTTCTTGACTGGTGGTAATCCATCAAGCAAGTTATCAGATATAATATCCTGAAACTCATTCAACAAATCTGCAACTTCTACAAGAACATCTTCTACTTCCTCTTTACCAGCTTTTGGAATTAAAGCAAAACATACATGCTCATGCCTCATACCATCTAAGAAAGTTCTTCCATCAACAAAAGTTATCCTTGCAGTACCACATACCTTTTCTTCAGTCTCTTTCAATAGTTTTAGCTTATGTCGCACTCCATCCTTTGTCAGGGAATAGGTATTCACACGGGTATCATGTACAGCACATCTGTCAAACTGTCATGGTCTACCCAACAACATATGACATGCATCCATAGATATGATATCACACAATACCTCATTTTGGTATCCGCTAATCTTGAACTTCACTAGGCATTGTTCATTGACGATGACCTTGTGGTCATCCTGTACCCAGGCAATCCGATATGGATGTGGGTGTTTCTATCTCTTGAGCTTCAACTTTGTCACCATCTCTTCTGACACCAAATTTTCAGTGCTTCCACTATCAATAATCACATCATAACATTTACCTTCACACTTGCACCTGGTGCGAAATAGGATCCTCCTTTGCTCAGGTTCATTCTCACCACTCAACAGGACTCTTCGGTTAATCAACGTTTCTCCTCTTTCAGCATCTTCAGAATTTGATGATCTGGCATCTTCATCTACATGTGCAACTCTGGCCTGGCCTTCATTTCTTCTGTCTATTCTGCCTTGGCGCTGAGGATATTCAAATACCTTATGACCTTCTTCTCCACAGTGAAAACATGTTCCACGGAAGCCTCCTCTTCCAGATCCTTGTCCTCTTCCTCTTCCTCTCTGATCTCTATTATTCTGATCCTGGAAGCGATTGGAATTATTTCTACACTGATTCTGACTGCTACCGGCCTCATCCTTCTTTTTTGGATCTTCATTTCGGCCACCATATGACCGTCCACCAGATCGTCCACCGCGACCTCTTCCATTTTGCCTGCTCTCAAACTTTTTGTTCAGCTTTTCCTCTACTTTTAGAGAAAATTAGTATGCCTCCTCAATACTGCTCATTCGAACTAGATTCAACTCCTCCTGAATGCTTGGCCTTAACCCATTAAGGTATCGGCAAACTTTCTCCTTGTCAACTTCTGCATGGCCTGTTCTGATGAGAAGTCGATAGAACTCCTCTGTATACTCCTAAACAGATCTTCCTGCTTGCTTCAAACTCTGCATTTTCTTCAGTAGTTCAAGCTCATAATCAACAAGAATGAACTGTCACTTCAATTTATCCACCATCCGATCCCGTCTTCTGATTTTCTCCTTTCCCCTTCTATTTCGCTCCAACTGAATCTCTTGCCACCATATCTTCGCATGACCTTTCAGTCTGGCCTTTGCAAATTTGACCCTATCAGGATCCTCAACATCTTCATACTTAAAATATTCTTCACATTCATTGATCCAGTCGATCAATTCTTCTGGGTTAAGATTTCCAGAAAATGTAGGAACCTCAATCTTAGGTCTTTTTCCAATCTTAGAAATGGCCCGAAAAAGTCTTTCTTCCTCCTGGTTCACAATTTTGACTTCTCCTTCTTGATATTCTTCTTCAGCTTCATCCTCGCTTTCATCTCTGACATTAAGATTCATTCCTCTACGAATCTCTTCTTGCAATGTTCGCACTTGTCTATGCAGTTCCCTAACCTCAGGTGTTACAACACTAGCTCTTCCGCCACGTTCCCTTCGTTGAGGCATTTTTGTGATGCACGCTAAAATCCTAACCATGGTCCTGGTGCAAACTGCCTCACAGTCGACGATCTGTTTACACACTTAGGAACTCCTGCTCTGATACCACTTGATGAAGGGTGCTCCCCTTAATACCACAAACACATAACAGATATAGAGAAACAACAACAATATGCAAGAACAGAAAATTGGCTTCTTATTATCTCCACAAATGTGGAATTAAAAACTTTCAGAATTACAATATGCAAAGCCACATGGGCATTCCCTTACAATATTCTATAGGACAAAGCCTCAAACTATTACCCAGATCTACTACCCAGAACTATTCTGAACTACCTAAGACAATAATATAGTCTTCCTTATACAGACAATTTTTCCACCGCCTGGGAAGTTTTCAGAATTTTAGCCAATAAGGCCGACCAAATTTAGAATTATTTTATTTTATATTTTATTACATCATAGTCGGCTCAAGATAACCTTTGAAACCCGAACAAAAATTTTGAAGAAAATTATTTTCTGCCATTTCAAGTGGCCCAACTTTCGAAGACCATAAGTCATCACCAGTTGACCCGATCGGCTATTATAACCCCATTTCGAAAATGCCACCAAGCACTCTACATGCTTGACCCATGCAAATGCCCTATCACCCAAATTTTTGACCTCATCCGGGGCCTCTAAAGCCTTCAAAACTAAGTTCAAAGTTTCTGTACCTTGCTGCCAATACCGAAAATCTTCAATATCTTCTAATATACACTTAATCTGGCAATGAAACTTTACTGACAGACTTATATGACCAAAATGAATCTCCAAGAAAGAAATCAGATCATTCTGAGCACATACGAAAATTACCAAAAATAGTAACTTTCCATAAATAGCAGCTCTGCACAAGATAACCCTTATTGAATATAAAAATAGAAATATTTTTGGGTGATGCAAGATTGCTCTTACACCCAGGATGCTCCTGCATCAAAATATCATATCATTTTAGATGCTTTCAAGTAAATCATATCAATTATCATTGATGAGCTATGAAATTCCTATGACTAATGTAATTTTTCTTCCTTTGTGAACCATGCATAGTGTTCTTTCTTTATTCAGTAAGCATTCTTCTATGTCATCCATGGGCTCTTTTTGAAACTAGCTCTAACCAAATCATAATACACACTGAGGAAAACTACACAATCAAAAATCTAGCAAATGCATTACTTGAGTACTGATTGTATACACTTAAAAGTTTTGGTTCTTCAAAATAATTCAGATTTGTTTTTGCGGATGAGCTATGATAAAGATATATAAATAGGGCATTTTCTTGAACCTTTATTAAACTTGGATACTCTTCCTTTTGTGTGTCTATTAGGTTTCCTTGACATCAATAGATTCTCTCACAAGTAATCCTACAATCACCTTCCATCATACAAAATAATAGAAAACATACTAGGAGTAATTATCGTAATTGAGGAGATGTTAGATTGCCTTTGTTGTCATGCTAAAATCCATTACGTTTAACTATTCTATCATTGTTGGGTATGTGCAAGATCATGGTATGTCAAAAAGTGGCGATGTGAAAAAAACCTATTTTCACTCCTCTGAAAGCACACAAATGGATTTGTTGACTTTTTAGTAGGCATGGGTGTCAGTACACTTGGCCAAGGAAAAAGCCAAAGAAAAGGCCTAATCGAATATATGATATTATCGATATCCGATAATATCAGATATCCAATTTTTTCCAGTAATTTTTATTTATGTAGTCCGGCCACGTTCAACATTTTTCATTCTAAAAATGTTGAACACGGCTTGGGGCTTTCAAATATTTGATCAAATCCTATATCCAATTTTCTTAAGATTGTAGGTAAGTTCATTTTTTATGTTTTTAGTTTTTTTATTGTTATTTTATAGAAATTTGTAATTTTTCTATAAAAATTAGGGTTTAAATAAGTTTTTTTATTATTTTTCAAAATTGATTGTAATTATTGATTTGTGTTCTAATTGTAATTGTAAATGGACCCAATTCAATCAAAAAACCCTCCTAATAATCCCGCAAACAATCTAGAACCACCTCCGAACAATCCCCCTAGTGTAGGAGCACCCTCAAATTCATCCATGGCTGCAGGAACATTCTCAAACTCATCCATGGCTAGCACATCAAGGGACACAAACATGATGGCTTAATGTGAAGGGTTAGGATACTAGTTGAATCTTGAATCCAATGTTCTAAATAAGTCCTATTTTGTAAGGTAAGGTGACAATAGGTGTTGTTATAAAGTTGCATATAAGTTGACCCTTGAACAGAATAAGGAGATGGAAAGATAGATCCAAGAACTCTTGGATAAGGGCTTGATCACTAAAAGCCTCAGCCCTTGTGCAGTACCTTCTCTTTTGGCCCCTAAAAAGGAAGGCACATGGAGGTTGTGCACTGATTCTAGAGCCATAAATAGAATCACAATTAGGTATAGGTTTCCTATGCCTAGAATAGAGGACCTATTGGATCATCTAGTGGGTGGAGGTACTATTCTAAGGTGGATTTGAAGAGTGGCTATCACCAAATCAGGATTAGGGCTGGTGATGAATGGAAGACGGCCTTTAAAACCAATGTAGGCTTGTATGAATGGAGGGTGATGCCCTTTGGTCTATCAAATGCCCCTATCACATTCATGAGGCTCATGAATGAGGTGCTAAAACCATTCCTTGGCAAATTTTTCATAGTCTACCTTGATGACATCCTTATCTTCAACAAGAGTAAGGAGGAAAATTTGGAACACCTTAATTTGGTCTTAAAGAGGCTGCATGAAGAGAATATTTTTATAAATTTGGAGAAATGTGTTTTTATGCAAGAAGAACTTGTCTACTTGGGATTTGTGATTGTAGGTGGGAACATTAAGATGGACCCTAAGAAGGTAGAGGTCATCCTAAGTTGGCCTTCTCCAAGGACAATGACTGAAGTAAGAAGCTTACATGGGCTTGCATCCTTTTATAGGAAATTCATCAGGAATTTCAGTTAGTTGTGTGCTCCAATACTTGAGACCATAAAAGGGGGATAGAAATGTAAATTTTTGTGTAAAAAAGAGGCAAAGGAAGCCTTTCAAATGCTGAAGCAAAAGGTAATGGAAAATCCTATACTAGTGTTCCCTAATTTTCAAAAAGTTTTCACTATTGAATGTGATGCATCAAACCTAGCTATAGGGGCTATCTTGAGCCAAGAGGGAAGACCTATAGCCTTTTTTAGTGAGAAACTGAATCAAGCAAAGAGGAAATACTCCTCTTATGATTTGGAACTATATGCCTTAGTCCAATCATTGAAGAAATGGAGGCACTACCTCTTGCCCAAGGAATTTTTTGTCATCACAAACAATCAAGCCTTGAGTTTCTTGAATAGCCAAGAGAAACTAAGCCGAAAACACGTGAAGTGGGTGGAGTTAATACAATCCTGCACATTTTCAATCAAACACAATAAGGGAGATGCCAACAAGGTGGCAGATGCTTTGAGTCAAAGATCTTTAGTTGTGCAACAAATCCAACTACAAAGTGTAGGGATAGACTCATTGAAGGACATGTACAAAGATGATGATGATTTCAAAGATATCTATAAGGTGTGTTCTAATTTTTCTGAAGCCTATCATATGGAATATGTAGATTATTTGATCCAAAATGGCCTATTGTTCAAAGGACATCAATTGTGCATTCCCAAGTATTCCATGAGGGAGAACATTATTAGGGAGAAGCATGCAAGCAGCATGGGAGGACATTTTGGGTTGCACAAGACCTTGTAACAGGTGATAAGGTTTTACTATTGGCCTAAACTTTAGACTGAAGTAAGGAATATTGTGGATACATGTACAATCTGTCAGAGGGCCAAGGGTGCATCTACAAATGCAGGGTTATACCAACCCCTATCTATTCCTACAAAGCCTTGGGAGAGTTACAACATGGAATTTGTGATTGGTTTTCCTAGGACACAAAAGGGATATGATAGCATCTATGTTATAGTGGACAAGTTTAGTATGATGGCCTACTTTATCCCTTGTAAAAGTACCAATGACGCATCATCAATTGCTAATTTATTCTTCAAGGAGATTATGAGAATTCATGGTTTACCCCAAACCATACTGTCAGACAGAGATGTGAAGTTTGTTGGTCACTTTTGGAGAACCTTGTGGAAAAGGTTAGGGACTAATTTGAGTTTTATCTCTACCTATCATCCACAAACGGATGGGTAGATAGAGGTTGTCAACAAGTCACTTAGCAATCTAATGCAGGAGCATCTCGGCTCCTTGGCAATCATGTGTCACCAAAAATAATTTGGATTTTGTCTATGTTTCTTAGTTCCTACTTTGATCAAATTGGTCGTAATTGGTCAATTTCCTTTGGTTACCAAGTGTGGTCGGTTGTTTCATTAGTGCTCAGCATTGCTTGTCTATTGCTAGGTAATCTTTTCTCACCGACGAGTTTAGTTTTAGTTTTTGTTGTGGATGACTTGTGCATTTATATTGGATCATAGATTTAATGTTGATATCCATCATTGGGAAGCATGTGGTCCCAGATCTAACCATTCCTTCCATTGATTGTGGATCTGAACGCTGAATCAATTCAACAGCTTCTTGTATAAATATAGTTGTTTGGTTGTAGTTTAGGAGGCAATTTTGATAGGAGTTTGGTAGAAGATAGAATTAGAGATATTGACAGATCCTTGCATGTTTGAGGACTTATGTATTTCACTGTAATATCTGGTCCTAACCGAGAAGGCCTTACAAGCTGGCATGTATCATTCTATTTGATGAAATATATGAAAGATCATGCATTCTCTCTCTCACTGTTGTGTTTGTTTGCTTCCACATGTGTTGAGCAGGCTTGGATCATTAGGGTGCACCATTAATTGGCCCCTCTTGCTCCCTACCTTGCGTCAAGTGGTCTCAGAGCGAGGTGAGATCTTGATCTAGGTCTGCGGATCTAGGTTTTTAGGTTCCTCTTGAAGCCCTAGTTGATTGTTGTGGGGTAGCAGATTGTGATCTGACTTGCAATTGGAGAGGGTTGTCAAGATGGTTTGTGGGAGGCGAGATGTAGATCCAAGATTGGCAGATATGCTAAGGTAGATTTCTGCTAGGTTAGAAGCTGTTGAAACATCGTAGAGAAGATGCAAACATCTTGAAGATGTTAGTGATGATGAAGTTGAGGAAGAACAAGCGAATGCAAAACCTGCACCTGTTATGGATCAAGGTGAAGAAATATTTTTGAAGGCTTTGAGAATTCTGAAGTCAACACCACATTTCAATCCTCCTAAGTATGGTGAAAAGCTAGATTCTGATGAATTGGTGGACTAGATCACTGAGATGGAAAAGTATTTTGAGTATGAAAACATTCCTGAAGACAAGAAGGTGAATATTGTCAGCACAAAGTTGAAAAGTCATTCATCCTTTTGGTGGGAACATCTGCAATTGGATCGGAAGAGGAAAGGCAAAGACAAAATCAAGGTATGGAATAAAATGGTGAACATATTGAAAGGAAAGTTCTTACCTTATGATTATTAGATTAACCTAGTTCAGCATATGTAAAGTTTGAGACAGAAAGATAGCTCATTAAAGGAGTATACTAAGGAATTTTATAGGTTAGATATCAAATCTAGACATGATGAAGATAATGTGGAAAAAATTGGTAGATACCTGAATGGTTTGAGAGTTTCCATCCAAGAGAAAAATAGTATGGTCAAGTTGGAGAACATTGAAGAGGCTTATCAATTTTCTTTGAAGGCCAAGGAGAAATTGAAAAAAAGACATGAACAAAGACAAAGAGGTCGAGGTGGTAGATTCCCTAGAGGAAGAGGTAGATCTAATGGTGAAAATGGTAGATCTGAACAAAAAAGATAAATTTGGACAAAGGCAAGACCGAGTGGAAAGGTGAAAGTTCATCTAGAGGTAGAGGCAGTAACTACCAAGGTGGTTATGGAAGAGGAAGTTTCCGAGGAACTTGTTACAATTGTGGAGAAGAAGGACATAGATCTTTTGAGTGTACACATGTAAGTAAGAAGGCTGGTAGCAGTAGAAATGCTTTGGTACAAGAAGAGTCACCGAATGAACCTGAGAAAGAAAATAACTTGATGGTAAGGAGAGCACTATGGAATGAAAGCAAAAAGGAAGATCTAGTAAGGAAAAGTTTGTTCAAGACTAGATGTAGAGTTTTTGATAAATTTTGGAAGGTAATCATTGACAGTGGTAGCTCAAAGAATTTGGCATCTGAAGAGATGGTTACAAAATTGCAGTTGGAAAGATCGGTACATCTGAAGCCCTTTCAAATTTCATGGATCAAAGATGAGCATACACTCTTGGTAAGTGAACAATGTTATCTAAATTTGAAGATTGGAAAGTACTATGATAAGGTGTTATGTGACATCATGCCTATGGATTGTTGTCACATTTTTTTGAGTAGACATTGGCAATATGATAGACATGCTATATATGATGGGAGATTGCATAAATATACTATTGTGGCTGATGGAAAGAAGCAAATCTTGTTACCATTGATGGAAGAACCTATTAGTAATGTTTGCACATGTGTGAAAATTTTTTTGATGGAAGTAAGAAAATTTGTTAACTCTTTGAAGAAGAATGATGTATGTTTTGTTGTGATCCCTAACAGACTAAGTAAGAAAATAGAGGATAATGTCCCTGAGGAGATTGATAGGCTACTCACTGAGTACAATGATATCATTTCCCATAATGTACTTCATGGTTTTCCACTGAAAAGAAGCATTGATCATTGTATGGATCTAATCCCTGGAGCTAGTTTACCGAATAAGGCACCTTATCGGTTGACACCTACCGAGAATCAGGAATTGAACCAACAAATTCAAGAGTTGCTAGAGAAAGGTTTGATCAGAGAAATTTTGAGTCCTTGTGCATGTTGGAAATATTCAGGAGTTAACCGAGTTACTGAGAGGGGAGGGGTGAATCAGTAACTCCAAATTTTCTTTCAATTTTAACATGTAATTTACCTTTTAACCTTTGCATACAGAAAGCATGAAACTTAAAAACATTTACAATAATGACACATAGATTTGGTTACCCAGAAACCTTCCAAAAGAAAGTAAAACTGGGGTGGGGATGAAACCCACAAAGCTTTAATACTGCAAAATAAAGTTGGCCGGTTAAGGCTTACAATTTGATCACTTCTGATGATCTGCCCTGTTAGGAGCAATAAGGATTGCTAAATCCACCCTGTTAAAGGATTTACAAACATACAATGAAGTATGCACTCGGTAAAGAGATTTTTACAAAGACTGTTAAGTCTACCCGGTTAAAGGATTTAGTACTGATTCACCTGTTAGAATGAAACAGTAGATCTCTTCTTTGCAACTGGTTTGCTGATTGAGATTCGCTGATGTACTGATCACCTTCTGTGATGAATTTGTCTTTGCTATATCTTATACTTCTAAAGCCTTCTGTAATTCGCTTATCTCTGTCTTTCTTTTTCTTTCACATATATTCTATTTCATACATTTTATTACTTTTACAACATTGTTTATATACAAGTCTTAAACAATTAATTACAATTACAATTACACAGTCGGCTTGACAAATAGACTTAAGTGCTACTAAGTTGGCCCAAGTATGGTTACACAGTTCCTGCAAACTAACTCGGTGACTTTCTGATACTCGGTGTCCACTGCATTACTCGGCATCGTCATGCACTCGGTAGAAGTGAAGGCACGGTTCATACTGATCACTCGGTAGGTTTTGAACTCGGTAAGTACTGGTGACTCGGTAGACATGATGTTACTCGGTTTACACTGTCCTGTTCGGTTTGCTCGGTTTCCACTGTCTGCTCGGTTTGTACTATCTACTCGGTTTGCACTGTCTGCTCGGTTTGTACTGTCTGCTCGGTTTGCACTGTCTACTCGGTTTGCACTATCTGCTCGGTTTGCATTGTCTGCTCGGTTTGCACTGTCTGCTCGGTTTGCACTGTCTGCTCGGTTTGTATCCAGAATGCAAATAAGTGTTGTCACTAGTGGCAATTCTGCTTAATGCCAACAATCTCCCCCTTTGGCATTAGTGACAAAAACACTTATTGGCCAAAATTTATATACACGAATCATGCTGAGTTTTATTTTGATTTTTCAAAATTTGTCTTTGTTATAGGGCTTTATACATTGTCTCCCCCTTTCAATGTGCTAACTGTTTCTTATACAAATCTATACAGTATACATATCTCTCCTTCTATACGTATCTCCCCCTTTTTGATGATAATGCCAAAGGTGCATATACAAGTTATTTACAGAGAGAATCCAAAATTTGATAGGAAATCAGAATGTACCTTCATTATTAGTGCCAGGGTTCTGTCCCAACTTTCTTGCAGGATCTTACATGTTTGTATAGCAATTTGGACTTCTGCAGAGAGTTCAATCATGTGATCTGCTATAGAGAACTGATTGTCATGAATCAATGTTTTGGAATGTTCAATGTGCTTATACATTGTATTCATGATGGGAAGGATCATGTGTTGGATGTCTAGCAGTGTGGACCGGATCCTTGAGTCTTCTTTTAGTAGATCAGACTGCATATTAGAAAGGTGTGAAATTTTCATGTGATGAGCAGAGCTTGAACTTGGTTCAAGTTGCAGCTTCTGTATGCTAATCTTCATATCCTCATCCATTTTATTCATTTTATCTTTGACATCCTTTGTGAACTCGGCAATATTGCATAGTCTGGCCAAAAGAGAGGTAGCATTCGAATAGATAGATTCTATGTTAGACAAAACTGAAGACAATTCCACTTGGTTAATAGCTATGTGCTAAGCAATGTGCTCAAGCACTTTATTGTTGAATCTCTTCTCGGCTCTTTCAACTAACTTTTCTGTCCCGGATGAGTCCTCATTGTATTTCTCAACTGCTTCTGCTAATTGTAACAAAACATGCTGGGAGGAGTCTACTTTAATGCCTAATGCATCAGACAAAATGTCCTTAGCATCCTTGATGATTTGATACTCCTTGTCTCTCTCCTCTTTAAGCTTCTTTTGTTTTGCTTTCCTTTGGAGGATCTCACCTATATTTTGCATCTGGTCTGCTGAGAGATTTGCAAAATCTAATGTAGGAATCTCTATCTCTTCATCTAGGTCTATATCCTCAACTACATTTTTACCCAAAAATTTTATACTCGGTAGAGCCTTAGGCTTATCTGTACTTAATGCTTTGGTAGTAGTGACAGTAGATAAAGTAGGGCTGGCTATAGATACTAGCATACTTTCTACTGGAGAACTTAAAATATTTACACTTGAGGATTCAAAAGCTGGAAAACTTACTGCTAGAAAACTTGATGGTGCAGGAGACTGCAGCTCGGTAGAAGAAATGGTAGCTACTTCTGATGTTGCTAGGGATGATTGGACAAATGTGGAAGTTGTCACAACCATGCTTGAAGGTGTCTCCGGGCTGGATGTAGAAACTTTCACTGGAGAGGTAGGAAGGGATGCAATAACTTCTGCTGCTATCCTTACAGTATCATCTACCTCAGTGTCTTCTTCTTGTTCATCACTATCATCTTCAATATCTTTTATTATTACAGTTTCAATGCTCAGTTGGTGAAGGTGGTATATGTTCTTCCATGTGGCATTTGCAGCCTTCACAACTGATTCAATATTGTTGATCAAAATCAAACAAGTATTGAATTTCAATGTCATCTTATTTTCATTTTCTTTTAATGCCTTCTTTACTTCATCATTATTCAAGCTCGGCATCAACTGTCTCAGGTTTTGATCAAATATGTCTATCACAGTTTGCCTTGCATTGCTCCATCTCATTTTTATTGGATTCAATAGAACTGCTGGAACCTGTGGGGCAATTTCTTCAAGAGAGTATATCCACTGACCCATCTTCTCAACAACAGCATCTTCTATTTCCTTCTGTTCTGCTTCCGATCTGGTTTCATATCTCAAGGATTTTATGTTACTTACTCCGGATCCTGATCCATCTCTAAAGAGTTTGATCTTTTCTTGAAGGCTTAGAGGAGGCCTTTTGAATACTATATCTTTATCTGCCTTTTCTACCTTATCTTCCTTGCCTCTTGTATTTCTCCTTGTAAACACAGCAGTGGGAGGCACAGGTGCCTTAGTGATGAAAACTTTTCCTTTCTTCTTTGCAGGTTCTGGTTCCTCTGTTTTCTCATCCTTTTCCTCTTCTTTTTCATCTATTTCTTCTTTGTCCTTGGTTATCATTTGCATTTTGGCTATCCTCTTCTTTCCTTTGTTTACCACCTGTGGAAGCTTTATGCTTAGTTCAATTCTCACCTTAGCTTCATCATATGTTCCAAAATATGAAGCTTTGGGATTGACAGGCTGATTTAGAAGAGCTTCAATGATGTTCTTGGTTTCATCAATATTTACCTCATAAGGAAGAGGTTTTACATATACAGTTCTTGGAAGTTTTGATGCTTTCCATGTTCTTGTTAAACTGTTTCAACAATAAGTCTGCTAGGTCAAATGTCAAGTTGTTCTTGACTACTTTGTATGCTAGGTCAATAGCTTCATAGGAGACACTGTTCTGTCGACTAGAACTGTAAATCTTATGGGCAATGATGTGTGTACCAAACTTCAATTCAGCGTCGGTAATGCTGCTAACTTTCATGCCTCTACCATCCCACTCGGCTAGGGTTTTCTTCTCTAGTTCCGTCCGACCTAGGGTTTTGGTAGTTTTAGCTTTGTTCAACATGGGAAGACCGGTGACTTGTTGAATCATTTTCTTTGTGATTTCAATAGGTTGCTCAAGCCAAATCTTGCCATCATGTACTCGGTTGAGAATGTACCTAACCCATTTATCTCGAAAGTTTCGAGGTAGATGTGCAATGTGAACTAAACCCTTATCTTCCAGATGTTTGTGCTCGGGTTTCAGAATACCATCCACACATAGTTCCTCACGCACAATGTCTAGTTCTAGGTTTCCCATTTCATGAATTGAATAGTTAAAATGATTGCGGATATCGTTAATAAGCAGTACCTTAGGAGGAATCTGAGATTGAGCTCCGTTCAGATCTAGGGCTGCTACAATTGCGGGCATGATCTTAAAATCTGGTGCTTTCCACTCCCCTTGGACTAACATATCAGATCCTTTCTTCGTTGAAGTGCTGGATGATGCCATGGTAGCTCAGAAAATTCCTTTCGCAAAAGTATTAAATCGCCGGGTTGCCCTTGAAATTTTCTGCTCTCAAAGTGCTAAAGATTCACGGTGAAGAATGAGTTCGATTACTCGCTTTTTGTTTACAACTCTATCATTAATGCTCATTTCAAATTAGGGTAGGAATTCTGACAGACTGTCACCCACTAAGAATTAATTGCTCGGAAAAGAGTTCGCAACTCGGTGAACTCAAGAATTCATAATGCTCTGACCTCGCTCGGTAAAGACGGGTACCGACCTTGCTCGGTAAAGACTGATACCGACCTCCCTGTGATCTCACTGCATCTTGCATGCTGATTTAGATCTTTCTTTTAATTTCGGTTCTGGAACTGCTTGAGATTGATCTATGAGAATACAGTTCCAGTGCTTCCTTGGAAATTTAGTTTGAGTTGGTAGAGCCATCCATTCCATTACTTGGAGTGGATTGCTCAGTAGCTTTAGGAATCCATTTTTGTCTTACCTGTTTCCTGACCTTAGTTGCTTCATTCTTCTTTCCTTCTTCAATTCCATTAGCATTCATGCAGTTTCTGGCTATGTGACCGAGTTTAGTGCATTTGAAACATCTTACGGTAGTATCTCTTTTCCTTAGATGATGTTTTATGCAATTCATGCCAATGTGTCCATATTCTCCATAGTAATGACATCTACACCAGGTGTTGTAGTCCCATCCAAACATTGCTTTCACAATTCGTTCTGCTGGATTAAATATCTTGGATCTGCACTCGGATGCCTTGTGACCTTGTTTGTTGCACTTGTGACAATTACCTCTGAATCTAGGTTTTTCCCTGCATTCATTTGCCTTGTGACCAGGTTGATTGCAGCTATAACATTTTCCATTGAATTCTGCTTTTTCATTGTTCCAACATTTATTTGAAGTATGTCCTATTTTACCACAATGATTACAAGTAGTTTTTTGATTTCTTTGAGTACCTTTCTTAGAGGATTCGCCTTCTTCTTTGTATCCAAGTCCTGCTTTTCCTTTTTGCCTATGAAGATTTCGTTCATATAGCTGATTCAAGTCTTCTTGACTTTTCAGCATTCCTTCATTGATTTGTTTTTCAGCGTTTAGGTCATCCACCAATCTTAGATTGACTTCCTTTTTAGATCTTAGTTCTTCTCTTGTGCTTTCTATTTCTGATCTTAGATTCAGAATTTCTTCATTTGTATGAGAGATCTGATCAATTAGGTTTTCTAGCTGAAGGGTTTTATTTTGGACTTCAATGTTTCTTCCATCTAATTCATCTTTCAACTTGTTTCTTTGTTCCAAGATCTCACAGAATCTTGTAGAGTGTAGTTCTTGTTCTCTTTTCAATTTTCTCACTTCTTCCTGCAGAGACCCATTCTTTTCTAGGAGTTCTTTGACAGCATTGTTTGCTTCATCTGAGTTATTTGAGGGAAGAAGATCTTCAATCTTTTCTTCAATGTAATTCTGATCATTCATCTGATTTGCAAGTTCCTTCCTTCTTCTTAGGGATTGGGAAAGATGTTCTTTTGCTTCTTTGAGTTTAGCTATGGCCATTTCCAGATCTAGCTTTTCATTTTCAATTACCTTGTTCAGTTTGAATACCTCCATTGTCCTGGATCTTTGCTCAAGCTAGTTAAGCTTTGTCTTGAGAACCAATGCTGCTCTGATACCAATTGTTGGAAATATTCAGGAGTTAACCGAGTTACTGAGAGGGGAGGGGTGAATCAGTAACTCCAAATTTTCTTTCAATTTTAACATGTAATTTACCTTTTAACCTTTGCATACAGAAAGCATGAAACTTAAAAACATTTACAATAATGACACATAGATTTGGTTACCCAGAAACCTTCCAAAAGAAAGTAAAACTGGGGTGGGGATGAAACCCACAAAGCTTTAATACTGCAGAATAAAGTTGGCCGGTTAAGGCTTACAATTTGATCACTTCTGATGATCTGCCCTGTTAGGAGCAATAAGGATTGCTAAATCCACCCTGTTAAAGGATTTACAAACATACAATGAAGTATGTACTCGGTAAAGAGATTTTTACAAAGACTGTTAAGTCTACCTGGTTAAAGGATTTAGTACTGATTCACCTGTTAGAATGAAACAGTAGATCTCTTCTTTGCAACTGGATTGCTGATTGAGATTCGCTGATGTACTGATCACCTTCTGTGATGAATTTGTCTTTGCTGTATCTTATACTTCTGAAGCCTTCTGTAATTCGCTTATCTCTGTCTTTCTTTTTCTTTCACATATATTCTATTTCATACATTTTATTACTTTTACAACATTGTTTATATACAAGTCTTAAACAATTAATTACAATTACAATTACACAGTCGGCTTGACAAATAGACTTAAGTGCTACTAAGTCGGCCCAAGTATGGTTGCACGGTTCCTGCAAACTGACTCGGTGACTTTCTGATACTCGGCATCCACTGCATTACTCGGCATCGTCATGCACTCGGTAGAAGTGAAGGCACGGTTCATACTGATCACTTGGTAGGTTTTGAACTCGGTAAGTACTGGTGACTCGGTAGACATGATGTTACTCGGTTTACACTGTCCTATTCGGTTTTCTCGGTTTCCACTGTCTGCTTGGTTTGTACTGTCTGCTCGGTTTGCACTGTCTGCTCGGTTTGTACTGTCTACTCGGTTTGCACTGTCTGCTCGGTTTGCACTATCTGCTCGGTTTGTACTGTCTGCTCAGTTTGCACTGTCTGCTCGGTTTGCACTGTCTGCTCGGTTTGCACTGTCTGCTCGATTTGTATCCAGAATGCAAATAAGTGTTGTCACTAGTGGCAATTCTGCTTAATGCCAACAGTGCAATACTTGCTATATTGGCACCGAAGAAGAATGGAGAATGGAGAATGTGTACTGATTCCAGAGCAATCAATAAGATAACAGTGAAGTATAGGTTTCCTATATTGAGAATGGATGACATAATGGACAGTTTGACTGTAGAAAAGTATTTCACAAAGATTGATTTGAAAAGTGGGTATCATCAGATTAGAATCAGAGAAGGTGATGAATAGAAGACTGCTTTCAAGACAAAAGAAGGTTTGTATGAGTGCTTGGTTTTTCCTTTTGGTTTAACTAATGCTCCAAGTACTTTTATGAGGCTGATGAATGAATTTTTGAAGAAATTCTTGCGTAAGTTTTTGATTGTATATCTTGATGATATTTTGATATTCAGTAAGACCAGAGAAGAACATTTTTTGCATGTTAGACAAGTTTTGCAAAGATTGAAAGAGGAAAAGTTGTTGATAAATCTGAAAAAGTGTTCATTCATGAAAGAGGAGATTGTGTATTTGGGATTTGTTATTTCAGCTGATGGTTAAGATGGATCCTAAAAAGGTTGAAGCTATTTTGAATTGGCCTACACTTGTGAATGCTAGTGAGGTAAGATCATTTCATGGTTTGGCAAGTTTTTACCAAAAGTTCATAAGGAATTTCAGTTCAATTTGTAATTCTATGACTAAGACTATCAGAGGAGGCAAAGGAGAATTCAAGTGGACACATGGAGCTGACAAAATTTTTGAGATTTTGAAGCAGAATGTTGTTGAATTACCTATTTTATGGGATTTCTTGATTTCAATAATGTATTTCAAGTAGAATGTGATGCAAGTGTAAGTGCAATTGGAGTTGTGTTGAGTCAAGAAGGTAAGCCTATTGCTTTCTTTAGTGAAAATTTGAATGATGCTAGAAAGGAATATTCTGTGTATGATCAAGAATTTTATGCTATTGTTCAAGCACTGAAGAAATGGAGACATTATTTGATACCAAGTGAATTTTTTTTGTATACTGATCATAAGGCTTTACAACATTTGGGTAGTCAGAATAAGTTGAATCAGAGACATGTGAAATGGGTTGAGTATTTGCAGAGTTATACATTTGTGATAAAGCATAAGAGTGGAGTCACTAACCTAGTTGTTGATGCATTGAGTAGAAGAAGATATTTGATGACTGAGATGAAAATTGAAGTTCTTGGTTTTGATGAGATGAGAGATTCTTATGATTTTGACCCTGATTTTTTTGAGCCATGGAGAAAGTGCAAAGCACCTATTCAAGATCAACAAGATACTAAATAGGATAAATATTTTATTCAGGAAGGTATGTTGTTTAAAGGTATTCAGTTTTGTATACCGAGAGGAGTAATGAGATCTAATTTGATAAAGGAGAAACATAGTAGTGGTTTGGCTAGACATTTTGGCATTGATAAAATATGGAATTTTCTTAAGGAGAAGTACTATTGGCCATAGTTGTATAAAGATATTCAGAAATTTGTGAAAAGTTTTGGAATTTGTCAAGTTGCAAGAGGAGTAAGTCAGAATAATGGATTGTATGTACTGATTGTTGTTCCTGAGAAACCTTGAATTGACATCAGTATAGATTTTTTTCTTGGCTTACCAAAGACAATAAGAGGTAATGATTCTATATTTGTTGTTGTGGATAGATTTTTAAAAATGGAACATTTTATACCTTGTAGAAAGACATCAGATGCAGTACATGTAGTAGATCTTTTCTTTAAGTAAATTGTCAAATTGCATGGATTATTGAGGAGTATTATCTCTGACCAAGATAGGAAATTTGTTGGATACTTTTGGAAAACCCTTTGGAAGAAATTTGGCACTGAGTTGAAATATAGTTCTACATTTCACCCACAAACTGATGGACAGATTGAAGTTGTGAACAAAAGTTTGGGAAATCTTTTGAGATGTTTAGTTGGAGACACATTGAGTAATTGGGATTCTATATTGGCACAAGAAGAGTTTGCATACAATAATTCAGTGAATAGGAGTACTAGAAAGACACCATTTGAGATTGTGAATGACACAAAATCAAGAGGTATATTTGATTTGAGAGACATTGCTGATGAGAATAAGAAAACTGCTGAAGGAGTAAAATTTGTTTAGTACGTGAAGACATTGCATGAAGATGGAAAGCTGAAGCTAGAAGACAATAATTAGAAATACAAAGAAAGAGATGATAGATCAAGAAGACATAAAACTTTTGATATTGCTGATGAAGTGAAGATTCGTTTAAAGAAAGGTCGATTCCCTGTTGGAACATATGGGAAGCTGAAGATGAAGAAGTTTGGACCTTGCAAGATTTTGAAGAAATGTGATAGTGGAAATACATATGAGATTGAGTTACCTGATGACATGGACATATCACCTATTTTTAACATTACTGATTTGTATGAGTATCATGAACCTGATGAAGAAGTGACAGTACTGATAGAATATCCTAACAAGAAGATGTAGATCTCTATAGTTTTGTTGACTATTAGTGACTCACACTTAGTCATATATCTAGGCAATGATGGTCGGTCATCACTACGATTGAGTCATTATGTAAAGGCCGAGCTATGTAATGTTTACTTACTGAGTAGTATTACTATTGAGTAAACTTATGGTCACTTTGTATTGCAGTAGTATACCGAGTCTAGTTCTACGGAGTCCTGTATACAATGATTACCAAGTGCTAGAGTTATCAACATATGTTGAGTATAGTGGATGTCGAGTATCAGAAACTACTTTTGCCAAGTTAGCTAGAAAATGACATAAGAGTTTGTTTTGGCACAGTGATCGAGGTAAATAGTTTTGGCTAACATCTAAGTTTTGTATTTTGTCTATTGAGATAATTATGGAGGTAATTAAGCATCTATTTAGTAATCATTGATCCCTATCCTATACCTAGAGCCAATCAGAAAGTAGTAAGACTTAAGCGGCAAAAGGAATTAATCTAAGTCGTAGATCTTGAATAAGTAAAATGTGTTTGTTGATTATATAAGGTCAATATCTTAACCCTAAAATGTAGTAGCAAGGGACAGTGAATGTGAAGGGTATAAGCAGATAGGTATGATTCAGAACAAGAAATTTTTCGGAGACAGAGTTCAGTGACTGAACTAAGCAGTGGAAGCATAGAAAAGAGATAGATCTGATAAATAAGATCAACATTACACAGTAAAGAGAAGATTTTTTATCTGCATATAGTGAAAATTGAAAGATCAGGTACTGAGACATTCTAGCCAGTGTATTAGGGTAAATATCTTAACCGAGTAGTCCTAATAGACTTTTTGTAATCTCTTAATCGAGTGCTTACTTTATTGTAAGTTTCAAATCCTTTTACAAGGTAGACTATATAAGTCTTTTAGCTTTTAATAGAGTAGACCCCTCATAGGGTAGATCAAGTTTTGATCAAATTTTGTAATCCCTAACATGCAAATTTATTACTGCAGTAGTGAAGATTTGTGGGTGTCATCCCCACCCCAGTTTTACCTTTCAAGGGTTTCTGGGTAACCAAAATCTCTATGTTTTGAATGTTTTCATGGATAATGTTTTAGTTTGTTAGTCATTTGATTATGTTCAAAATGGGTGGTACTATACAAAAATTTTATTCATATGTGAATGGTTTAGTAGGTGATTTCTGATTCACCCCCCCCCTTCTCAATATCACTTTTCCCACTTATATTTCCAACAATTGGTATCAGAGCACAAGGTTTCTCATAAGAAGTCTAACCACTTGAAGAAAAAGATCTTGAGATGGAATTCTATAAAGTGGGAAAATTCATAGAGAATCATAAGATTGATGTACAGCTAGCATTACAACAACTAGAAGCAGCTAGAGGTGAATTGAAGAAATCCTTGAGCAAAAGGAGAGAAATTGCTATTCAGCAAAATGAATCACATTATCAAGAAGAAGATACCACTGGATTATTTGACAATGGAAATACTACAGAAACTGATAAAGCCATAAAAGAGCTACTAGAGAAGAATACCATACTAAATGATGACATCAAGAATCTAAAGAGAGAACAGGAGATTCAATCTGTCAGGCTTTGTGAAGTTGTTGAACAAAAAAAGAAAGCTGAATATGACAAGATAATGGCTGAAGAAGAAAAAAGACAAATAGCAATGAGACTGGATGAAAGGACAAGTGACATGCAAAGGTTAACAAATAATCAACTAGACATGGTAAATCAACTACTGCTGGTTAATCAAGATTGGGCAGGAAAGATATGGAAATCAACCAACTAAGATTTGAGAATGATCAATTAAAGAATGAACTTAGAACTAAAAAGGAAATCAATGAGAGGATGAACAAACCTAATGAAGCTACAAAATACTTTGAAGAACTATTAAGGTCACCTAGAAGATCTGATGATAGATCTGGACTTGGACTAAATGAACATGCCTCATCTACTAAAGAAGGAGAATCATCAAAGAATGGAGAACAAAAGAATGCAAAACCAAAGAACAACAAGCCCACATGCCATCACTGTGGAAAGCTAGGACATACAACCAACATATGCAGAAGTAAACATGGTAAGTTTGACTCTAAACCAAATTTCAATGGACATTGCTTTAACTATAAGAAACATGGACATCAAGCACATGAATGTAGGTCTAAGATCATTTACCCACCTACTTCACCTAAGTTTCAAGGCAATTGTTTCAACTATGAGAAGTATGGCCATAGAGCATTTGAATGCAAGTCTAAACCAAGATGGTCATCAAATGAGCAGACTAAGTCACCTATGAAGAAAAACTCATACAACTGGGATTACAACACATGGTACAATTGTCATTATTGTGGAAAATATGGACACATTGGAGCAAATTGCATGAAGACTCATTTTAGAGGAAGATCCAAAAGCTGGATGATGGGAAGCATGGTGTGTTACAAATGTAATAAGATAGGTCATCTTAAGAAAGACTATAGATCATCTATGTTAAGCAATAATCAGAATCAGAATGAAGGTATCCGTAAAAAATTGAAAAATCAGATGGATAAGACATGGAAGAAAAAAGAAGAAGGAAGCACTAGTGAAACTATTACATTCGAGGTCACCCAATCTGATGGATCAGGTGATCATACTTCTTCTAATTAAGCATATAAGGTATGTTTGGAGCTGAATATTACAAAGATTTATTTTACATCAGTTCTTAACATAAAGACTGAGTAGAAGTCCAATTTGCATAATTAAAGATGCATTAGGACACATCTGAGTGAAATAGAAAATTTCTTTTGATGTCGAGTGACAATATTTTGATCGAGATATCAGCGTATGCCAAGCACCTATTATGGCTGAGATGCTATAAGTATCAAGCTATGTTGTAATGGTTATTTTAACCAAGCTTATGTTAATCGAGGTTAGCATGAGTTAGCCGAGACAGCTGTATTCCACTTTCAAAATTTTGTACGGAGCATTTATGAGGCTCTAACTTCACTTTTTAGAATCTATAAAGTGGAAAGTTGTCATTCATTTCATCACCTAGGGATTTGAGATTTCTTTGAGTGATTGCAAGTGCAAACAACTAGTCTATCAAGTTGATTCTGAATCTCTACAGTGTGACGTTGGCAAAAATCATCTGCAGGATACTTATGAGAAAAAGGTACATACCAAGCAAACACTTCTTTCCAAAATTTTAAAAATTTGAGATGGCATCATCATCTACTACAATGAAGAAACAAGGGATGGAGGTTTTCAATGTGCAATTGGTAAGGAATGAGGTCTGCAAGCCACAAATCTTTAAGACAATTTTGGAATCTGCAATTAAAGGAGATTTGAACAGAGCCTTATCTTCAATTCTAGAAAATGTGCTAATGATGAACGACATTAGGTCATGCTATATGTGTAAAATTGGGGAAATCAGAGATTATGAGATCAGGGAGGCATATGACAAGCTATGCATCAATGGAGTGTTGAAGCCAGAGTATAAATTGGTTTCCGAGCAAGGGTTAGTGCATGCCCTGGATTTCCCATAGAATTTTAAGGTTGAATGGATAAAAATTGTGTTGAGTTGAGTACAAGACATGCAGCTATGGCTGGAAGATGGACCGGTGAAGATAATGAAGGAAATGATCCAACAAGTCACTGGTTACCCTTCAATTCAAGGAAAATGAACAATGAAGTGTTTGAGCAAAGAGGAGATACAGGAAAACCCACAAGTTGTATGGAACAAACAAGGTATGACGATCTCTACCATTATGGATCTAGAGATTGACTTTTCTATTAGGGTTATCTCGCACAAGTTCTACCAATCTAGTTAGTTGGACAGTGTCCCCTATATGGCACTGGACCAGGCATGGAAAATCATCAAGAAAGGGCACACATATGATCTTGTCGAGCTCTAGCTGACTCAGCTTGCTAAGAACCTCAACTCAATCCAGGCTACAAAGAACTCAATGTGTAAGTTTGGCTCTTTGCTAATCTACCTATTATTTTATGTAAAGAAGAGTTTCCTACTCATGGAGGTGTGATATGGGATAAGAAGAAACCCATTACCGTGCAAATCAGTGAGTTCATAGGTCAAATAGGAGATAGGTTTAGTGGAGTAATGGACAATTATTTTGTTGAGTTTAAAAAGAAAATGAGGAAGAGGAGCATAATCCCTGTGTCATTAGTTGAGAAGTATAGTAATGATATATGTTTTCTAGTTGACATAGATTTCACATATGCACAAGCAGTCCTTCCTAGGGTTTCATGGCTCATGACACTACCTTATGAAATTAATATAGATGAAGCTACTATTTTCATCACAACCCTCTTAGCCGAAGAAATTGATAGCAAGGCAACCTATTTTGGGACATATGAGGAAGCCAAATAAAAAATCTCTTTAGGTTTAACTATTGCAACCTTAGAGAGGAAGAGAAAGAAGACAGTAAAGAATGTAGAGAAGTATGTGAAAGAATTAGACAAGGATGCTCCACTAGAGTTAACCCAAGGTTTGGGAGAAGACAAACCGAGCGAATCTAGTGACAGTGAAGAAGAAGAAAAAGAAACTCTAGTAGAAGAGAAGAAAGGAAAGAAACCAATAATTGTTGAGCCCCCAACCAAGAAAATAATACTAAAACCTAGAGTGTCTTCGACACCTATGCTGAGGCCTAGAACAAGGGGAACAACTGCTAAAACTCCTAAGGTATCCCCTATTTCTAGTAAGTGAAAACTTGCACAACCTAAGGTCGTGTTGAGTAAGGGAAACAAAAGACCTAGAAGGAAACTTGTATTGGCACAAGAAGATGATGAGAAAACTGAAAGCGATGAAGAGGTGAAGAAGTAGATTTCACTACAAGATGCTAAATCTACTATGGATGAAATATGCCACAAGATCAAAAACTCTGCAGTAGTGGATGACATGAAAGAGTTGAAATTTGGAAGTTTGAGTATAGGAGAGAAAGAAAAAGTAGAAGATGCTATTCTTTAAATTCTTTGTACTTTCAAGATGTTACCCATTTAGTTGGAGAATTAAATCCAAAAGGAGCTGAGCAACAGGGTTGCACAAAAATGGGAATATGCCCTAAATTCTTAAAAACAAATAAGGGAGAGCACTTTAGCACAAGTGGAGTCAAGTCTCACCCATGCCAACATCAAAAAAACCGTGGAGAAATACCGAGAAAAATTTGATCCTAAGCTTAGAGCTTATCTAATCCTTCAACACAAGGTTGAAGATGTAGTACAAGAAAGTATCAAAATTTGGAAGATAACATATGGATTATTGATTGACAAAACTGAAGGTGCTAGTACCTCTAAGGATGTCGAGCCTAAAATAAAACAAAGTGTAATGGAATCATCTATTCCAGAGACAAAAGCTCCTAAGGTAGAAGAAATTTAGAAGGAACCTGAAGTGCACATTGTACATATCACGGAGGATACACCAGTTAAGAATCCAGTATTAACTAAGGAAGACATATAGGCCAAGATAGCTAAAGATACATCCTTGCCCGGGAGTAACCCAGTTCTTTTGCAAGTCAAAGTTTATCCGGCAATTGATATGACACCAACTAGTAACACTACCCCCGCCAAATTTGAAGTTGTTATAGTTGATCTGTTAGTTGGCACCAGTACTACTGAGGAACTAGAGAAGCCGGCACCAATTACTCAACCAACATCTAATGAGGAAATTCAGAAGGAAAAAGAGGAACAGACAGCAGAAAACGGTACTAGTTCTTATGTGGAGAATAAGGGAACTAAGGGAAACCATGAAAAAGACAAATTTAATGAAGTGCAAGAGCCTACAGAACAAGAAGCAATACAAGCTCTTGTATAGATGTCAAGTGGGAGCACACCGAAGAGCACACACAAGTATAAAATGGAAGTCTTCTCACCTAAGGTAACCATTGATGAAGTTATTACTATTCCTAAATGGGATACTAATAACTTATCTTATGAGAAAATACAAATTTTGAAATATTTATTGTTAAGGAAAAGCAGACAAGAAGAATTGAGAAGAGAGCATCAGTAGAAATAGGTTCTGTATGAAATCAAAGATATATTTAATGATGTTTATGAGTTATCAAATGTAAATAGTTCCGCTCCCATATTGGAACAACTTGTTCACATTGTTCAAAAGGTAAATAATGATGCATGTTGCACCAGTGATAAATTGTTTGAGTGGTCAAAAAGAAAGTTTGAGACCAAAATACTAGAGAAAGTATCTACTGAGATAGCAGTTAAACAGGTTGTACTTTCTACTTTGGTAGCAGAGACCAAAGAAGTCATTATCAATGCCAACTCTCTGCTCACCAAATTGTGTAATATTGAATAATTCACTGAGAAGAATCAACATTTGATTGATCAACTACAGCAAGAACTTAAAACCACAAGTCAATCTTTAAGTGTTAATCTGGACCACAGTTCCAATCATTATGTCAAGATAATGCATACTCAAGGAAACATAGCCAAGCTAATGGCTAATGATGGAAAGATTAGATCTTGCCTACTTTCTATGCAAATAATTTTAACTCCTCACCTGGAGGCATTACAGAGAAATTTGGTCAAGGCTAAAGAATTAACTAAAAGGGATCCAAAGCTATCTACTATCGAGAGTCTAATCAATCTAGCTACCGAGCTAGAAGTGCAGTCTAAAGTGTTAACAGTTTCTACTGGAGGATGGGAAACTGCACTACACATGGTTATGATGCTCCACAAACCATTTCTGAAGAAACATTTTGAGATTCCCACTCCAAATGACATTCGTCATGTCAAAATCAAGGGGGAAGTTAAATCATGACATGAAAAAGAGGGAGGTAACAATTTTTTTTGTAAGTTTTTGCATGTATATATATCTCAAGGGGAGTATTTGAGTATTTTTGCGTATACTACATATTTTTGTAAAGGGAGATGTAATGTCATGATAGAGTGTTTTTTCCACTAATGTCAAAGGGAGAGATTGTAGATCTCTATAGTTTTGTTGACTATTAGTGACTCACACTTAGTCATATATCTAGGCAATGATGGTCGGTAATCACTATGACCGAGTCATTATGTAAAGGCTGAGCTATGTAATGTTTACTTACTGAGTAGTAGTACTGCTGAGTAAACTTATGGTCACTTTGTATTGTAGTAGTATACCGAGTCTAGTTCTACCAAGTCTTGTATACAAATATTACTGAGCACCAGAGTTATCAACATATGCCAAGTACAGTGGATGTCGAGTATCAAAAATTGCTTTTTCCGAGTTAGCCAGAGAATGACATAAGAGTTTGTTTTGGCACAGTGATCGAGGTAAACATTTTTGGCTGACATCTAAGTTTTGTATTTTTTCTATTGAGATAATTGCGGAGGTAATTACACATCTATTTAGTAATCATTGATCCCTATCCTATACCTAGAGCCAATCAGAAATTAGTAAGACCTAAGAAACAAAAGGAATTAATCTAAGTCGTAGATCTTGAATAAGTAAAATGTATTTGTTGATTATATAAGGTCAAGATCTTAACCCTAAAATGTAGTAGCAAGGGAAAATGAATGTGAAGGGTATAAGAAGATAGGTATGATTCAGAACAGGAAATTTTTTAGAGACAGAGTTCAGTGACCGAGCTAAGCAGTGGAAGCATAGAAAAGAGATAGATCTGATAAATGAGATCAACATTACATAGTAAAGAGAAGATCTATTATCTACATATAGTGAAAACTAAAAGATCAGGTACTGAGACATTCTAGCCAGTGTATCGAGGTAAATCTCTTAGTCAAGTAGTCCTAATAGACTTTTTGTAATCTCTTAACCAAGTGCTTACTTTATTGTAAGTTTCAAATCCTTTTACAAGGTAGACTATATAAGTCTTTTAGCTTTTAGCAGAGCAGACCCCTCATAGGGTAGATCAAGTTTTGATCAAATTTTGTAATCCCTAATAGAAAAATTTATTACTACAGTAGTGAAGATTTGTGGGTGTCATCCCCACCCCAGTTTTACCTTTCAAGGGTTTCTGGGTAACCAAAATCTCTAGGTTTTGAATGTTTTCATGGATAATGTTTTAGTTTGTTAGTCATTTGATTATGTTCAAAATGGGTGGTACTATACAAAATTTTTATTCATATGTGAATGGTTTAGTAGGTGATTTCTAATTCACCCCCACCCCCTCTCAATATCACTTTTCCCACTTATATTTCCAATAATAAAATGA
Source organism: Chamaecyparis obtusa (assembly GCA_027943335.1). Classification (NCBI taxonomy): domain Eukaryota; kingdom Viridiplantae; phylum Streptophyta; class Pinopsida; order Cupressales; family Cupressaceae; genus Chamaecyparis; species Chamaecyparis obtusa. Next base: position 63,637 of record BSBK01008201.1, read on the forward strand.
AAAAATTGAACAGATCTTGAAGGAAAGAGTTGGCAAGAGTACAAGAGGAAAATAGTATATGGAATATTTAGTAAAGTGAAAGAATAGACTGATGGAACACATTTCATGGATTTCACAGTCTGAGTTGGATGTAGCTCAAACCAGACCTACCAAATGATTTAGAGAATCATTTCAAAATAACCCCAGGTGTCTGATGCAGGAGCATCTCAGGTCCTTGGAAATCATGTGTCACCAAAAATAATTTGAGTTTTTCTGTGTTCCTCAGTTCCTACTTTGACCGATTTGGTCAGTAGTTGGTTGGTTTCCTTTGATTACTGAATGTGGTCAGTTATCTCCTAGGCGGTCGATTGTTTCACTTGTGCATTTATATTAGATCATGGATTTAATGTTGATATCCATCATTAGGAAGCGTGTGGTCCTAGATCTGACCGTTCCTTCCGTTGATTGTGGATTTGAAGGGTGAGTCAGTTTGGTAGCTTCTTGTATAAATGTAGTTGTTTGGTTTTAGTTTAGGAGGTAGTTTTGATAGGAATTTGGTAGAAGATAGAATTAGAGATTTTGATAGATCCTCGCATGTTTGAGGAGTTTTGTATTTCATTGTAAAATTTGGCCCTAACCAAGAAGGCCTTACAACCCGACATGTATCATTCTATTTGATGAAATATATGAAAGATCATGCATTCTCTCTCCCGCTATTGTGTTTGTTTGCTTATGCATGTGTTGAGCAAGCTTGGATCATTAGGGTGTGCCATTTTTTGGCCCCTCTTCCTCCCTACCTTGCATCATAATCTACTTAGGTGCTTGATAAAGCAATATGGAGACAAGTGGGATTCAGTCCTGCCACAGGCAGAGTTTGCCTTCAATAACTCAGTCAATAGAAGCATGGGGAAAAACCCCTTTTAAATTATGTATGGGAAAAGTCCAAGAGGCATATTGGAACTTAGAGAACTCCCACCAAAAACTCTAGTCAATTCTCATGGAGAATATTTTATAGAGAGCATGAAGGAGGTACATGATTGAGTCACGTTGGTACTTGAGAAAAGTACAGATAAATATAAACAAGCCAAAGACAAACATAGGAGGGATGTATAGTTGAAGGTTGGAGACTTGCTATGGTCACACTTGAAGAAGGAAAGATTGTCTAAGGGCAAGCATACTAAACTTCCCATGAACAAGATTAGACCCTGTCTAATCTTGAAGAAGCATGGACTGAATACATATAAGATTGAATTGTCCTCTCATTTTGGTATCTCTCCTATATTCAACATTTGTGATCTAACCCCTTACAAAGGTTCAATGTGAATGCAAGATCAGATGTGTAGGTGGAGGAACTTGAAGAGGGTGTTGCAGGGATACCCCCTCATGAACCAAGAAAGCTTGAAAGGATCTTGGATACAAATATCATCAAGAAGACCAAGAAGAATGTTTACAAGAAGTACTTGGTGAAATGGCAAGTAAGTCTTGTGGAATAATTAGTGTGGATGGATAAGATGGAGATTCATAAACATGGCTCAAATTTGCAAGACCTCATCTCAAGAGGACTTGAGATCAATGCATCCCGGGAGTATGGTGCAGGAGCACCCTCAAATTCATCCATGGCTGCATGAACATTCTCAAACTCATCCATGGATAGCACATTAAGGGACCCAAACATGAAGGCTTAATGTGAAGGGTTAGGATACTAGTTGGATCTTGAATCAAATGTTCTAAATAAGTCCTATTTTGTAAGGCAAGGTGACAATAGGTGTTGTTATAAACCTAGTTGTCTACCTTAGCCATTGTTGGACAATTTGGTCATGAAGGGCTAGAATAGTCTAGGTGGCTAGGATGGTCTAGTTGGCCTAAGAAAAGGTTGAAATAATTTTATTTTAACCTCTCTAAGGTCCTAGGTGGAGTCTAGGATATATATTAGTGATTTTAATTGACAATTGACAACTTTCGCTAAAGTTGTCAATGTTGTCAATTTTGCATTGTGCAACTTTTTGAAAAGTTGTTAAATTTAAATCTCAATGGTCACAAAGAATCTTAGTTGGTTAGAACTGATTGAGGATTGTATAATTAGGTTGAAAAACCTCAATCCAATGTTAGAAGAACAATTGGAGAAGTATAGACAACTGATTTCAATAAAATTCATTGATTTTCCTGAGAATTTGATTGTATTTTCAAAACATACGGACCTGTACGGTCTCACATGTGCCACTAAAGGTATGTGAAATTTGGTCCTATGTCTTAAGAGTGTTTTCCAATTGATTTGAGGTCTTGAATCAAACAGGATCAAAAGTTATCAAATTTTGTGTGCTCATTGGTTGTAGAGAGGCCCTACCTAGGGTTTTGACACTAATTTCCTCTTTCCAGAAGATTCCACTATGGAAAAATTATGATTCTTGGTGGAAAGAAAGAAGGGAGGATTTAATATAATGTTTTTTGGGTCTTAGATCGGGAAGCCAATGGAGAAAGGAGGAAATATTAAACCCTCTGGACAGACATCACTATGTGACTGTCCAAAATTGTGGGTCTGAATGCACAACTCAGCCCAGGGGTGGAATGGAGAACTAAATCTTTGGATTTAGTCATTTTATGTGATCCTACTGATATTCCAATAGATTATATTGGAATGTGATAAGAACTTGAGACACTTCCTTTGTTAATTTGGCCCATTAGCGCTATTAGGCCTAGGAAATAATTGAGGACAGCAGGAGTTGGGGAATTGATCAAAGGCCCTAACTTGGAGGGTGTTGTGGGTAGGTCAATTGAAGCCTTTGAGGGTGGTTAAGACTTGTCTTGGTTGAGTTCCAAGTAGGTTTCCCTCAAGAAATCAAGTTTTCTCCTTGTTGCCCTATACAGGGTTTGGGTGCCCAAATAGTGTTTTAGAGTTTCTTGGTGTGGTATTTGTAATTCATTACATCCAAAATTGATGTTTAACCTTGAATAAACCCTTTTTCCATCCTTGGCTTGATTGGGTTGACTTGTGTCACTTTGTGCCAAAAGGGTGTAGTAGATTGCATAGGAGATCTAATCTTATTTTGTGGGTTTTGGGAACTCTTTGTCATAGCCCTAGTTTGTATGGGAATAGGGGTATTGTGGACCTTTAAGTGAATCTTTTGGGTATATGTTGGGGATCTGCTCCACCCCCACTTTCAAAAGATGAACCAGTCTCAAACCTTCTCCGTTTAGAGGATCTAATAGGAGACAATCTAAATCAACTTAGAGGATTTCAAACTGCCTATGCCAATATCCCCACATTGCACCCCATGTTTATGACATTGAGCTCAATTATTGAAAATAGGGAGAAACTTACAGAGCAACATAGTGTTGCACTTCTTTGGTATGATTCCATGCACGCCTAGTTTGACGATGGGCTTGACTATGATCAAGTCATGAATCTAAACATAACAAAACATGACATATGTAATCTTTTTGTGGATCTTAAAACTGGTCTAAAAGTGGACCCTAAAAAAACCAAGTTGTCAATTAAATGGTGCACAAATAGTGCAATATGTGACAACTTTTGGGACTGCTGGTGGATGGTTTTTGATAGACCACTTCACAGCAATTTGGATGTCCCATTTTATTTTATAAAAAATTGTATGTTGAATTTGTGCTCAGTCACAAGGCCAATTATTGGAGTATGAGACCAAACCAGGGTGTAGGTTTAGGTGCTCCTCGGGACAGGCCATGGGTACAATGGGTGAAATCTCATACATATGTCCCCCCTCCCAGGATTTCACCACCTCCCATAGTGCAGCATCCTGACATTAATGTTGAGGCCAACTCACAGACTATTCGAGCCACTTACACCTTGAGTTATCTATTAGTTACGCAGAGCACAACATTGTTTCCTCCTCATCTTGATCCTTCTGGCCCTTCCACATCCTCCATGAGCTCACATGTTTGTGTGCCCCACACTTGCATTATATGTGCAAGAATATGTGCTTAGGTCCCCTGAATGATAGTGATGCACATAATTATGTCTTTGAGGTGGATGATTCTACACATCACACTAAAGGCATTAAAGCACCTCATGAAGATGTGCATCAGGGGCATACAGAGCCATGGAATCCTACTATTATGGTAAGGAAAATAGTTCACTTTTTACATTATATTTAAATTTTATTGTTTGTTTTTTAGTAGAATTTTCTTATAATAATTTTCCACTTATGGTTTTTTATGTGTTACATTTATGTTCAGTTGATTATAGAGGAGGAGATGGCACAAGTGAAGGGGTCCATGCTTTCAGCCATATCATTTGGTTTTAAAACTTACACGGTACATATGTTTTAATGTACTCATTGGTTTCCTTAAATTATTATAATAGTAAATGTACATTATTTTCTAATTTTTATGATCATCTTATTATATACTGATGCAGGTGTCACCGGTTGCCACAGGGGGCAATGTGAGGGTGTGTAGGTATCAGGCATTTACAAGGGAAAGGTAATTAAGTAATTTAGTACGTTTATGCATACATGTATACTTTTCAGTTGTGCGTACTCATTTTTAATTTACATGGTTTATTTGACAGATAGTGGTATATGATGATGTCGTGAGACCCTATCATCACAATAGAGTCACATGCATATCCATTCGCAATGATAGCCCCATGGTATGTACATTTCTAAAGTTATTTGTGTGTATTTTACTATCAAGTATATATAATATGATCAAGCTATGATAGTATGAAGTATCTGTTTGACTTTTGTAGGTCACTCCTAGTTTGAGGGAGGTAGAACGCCAAGGGTTTGTATCGCTGATGACTTAGCCAACATTTCCTGAAGAAAGTTCAACACAAGTAAGTTTTAATGTTAATTCAGTTATTTTGCAAACATATATTTTCTACCAAGTATTTAACATTAAATAGTATAACTCATAGATCAATCTCATGTTCGCAAACATATATAGGTTGGAGTCAACATTGGTGGCATTGTTCCTGTGCTACTAAGGACATATATTAGGTCTCCTATCCGTAGGAGGAGATAGAGAGGCAAGGTATATGAGAGTTCAATTTTAGTTTAAATTTTATTTATTATTTTTTACTATGATTCTAAATTTTAATCTAACTTGGGGTTTCACTTTTGTGTTTGAATGCAGGATCCATCAAAGCCAAAGAGTACTTCAAAGAGGGTGCATTTTGATGATCCACCAGTAGAATAGGATGTCTTAGAAAAAAATTTAGTTGAACTTTTTATTTTGAGATGTCATATGACACATTTTGAGATGGCATATGCCACATTGTATTTAGATATGTTGACATGTAAATATGTACAAAATTATTGTTCATTTTGATATATATGAAACTTGATATTCGATCCAATTTGTTAATTATGTGTTCATTTATTCATTGTTAGTATGTAAATATGCTTGTGTGTATGTACTCATGTGTATGATTTATGCCTTAAATATATTCATGTATATTCAAGTAAATTATTCATAACCTAAGTTCATGTGTATGGGCTATGTGCATGACTTAAGTGAATTCATGTGGTATGCTTTATAATATATGTGCTACATGTATGCTTCATGACTTAAGAAAATTTATATGTACGCTCTATGTGCTATGTGTGTTCACATGTGTAATTCATCATTTAAGTGAATTCAAAATTTATGTGCTACATTGTATTCATGTGTATCTAATGCTCTCAACCAAGAAAATCTGATGCAGAGCCCTATACTATCCGCTCATGGAACTCAACTCAACTTGAGGATTCTACAAGCATCTTGGAATCTAATCAAGGAGTTAGTCTCAACTCAAGGGTCAAATAGAGTGCTCTAAATTTAGATAACCAACACATCTGACATTTTGAACAATTCCACTTCCTCTAACCTCTCATCCTAGCTTCTATTGGCACCAACTCCATTCTAGGCCTCTCAGTGCACCTAGAGACTCCATCTTGTCAAAAATTGAAATAGGTCTTCCACCTTGATTTTAAAACCATATAAAATATTAATATGGTCCATCTACTATGTTCCACCAATCTACCAGTTATGGTCAACTCATCTTCAACCAATCCACTCCAATAGCCCTTCTAGGCTTGTAGTCTTCACTAGTCACAAATCAGCCTTTTTCTTTAGAATTATCCAAACAACTCAAGAAAATAATGCTTGATCTAGATAGCCTTTTGGATTCCTTAAATAATCTCCAAGACTTAGTGTAGACTCCTTTTGGATCCATTTAAAGGATTAATTTTCCTCTTGACACACCAGAACGCTCACCAACATACGCAATGTTGCTTAGTGGACCATCGGAACAATTCGGTCTGGCATGTTCATGAATGTTCTATTGAATTCATGTTCCAAATGAGGTTTCCCAACTAGAGCTAATGGCGCAGTCCATTTTTAGGAATGAATGCTGAATATATCCCATGGGGGAGTATTCATAGTCATTATGTAGCAATTATTGTTGCATTCATGACTATGATTGTTATTGATGTCAACGTAGTGATATACTGAAGATTAGCAGAGTAGCAGATAGTATTTGAATTAGCGCACATGGGATATTAAAGATAAAGCTATGAAAAGTTAAGGATTTAATCTATGATATTTCACAACATCATGATTATGAGCGCATACAAAAATTCATCTTTTATTGACAGTTATGTGTAATTCGGCTGAAGTAGTATTCAGGCAGTGTTCCTGAGTACCGGTTTGTGGAAATTAGATGATATCTCCTAATTGGGATAGAATCTAAGCATGTGAGGTTGTACATATGATGAAGACATGATGATTGTGACATGGACATGATAGCAAGGTCAGAGGTTGCATGAGTGGAGAGTTATCTTAATTGGAAGCCAACAGTTTTATGTAGTTGTGGAATTTTTGTGTAACGTGTGGAAGATTTTATTTTGTAATTTGTATGCCAAATCAGTTGTAATTATTTGAGTGAGGTATAAACGAAGGATTATTTTCCTTATTGTAATGTAAGGTTAAGAAATATTTTGTGAAATTGAATTGCAGAATTGAGCAATACTTGTTGTAAGAGGATATGCGAAGTATAGAGATCTGGTATTGAGACCTGATGAAGCAGTCGGTGTGGTTTGGCATAGTCAGAGGAGAAGTAATAATTTGTTGAGATCAGTAATATTTTGGTATGCACCCTAAAATGGTCGCCTAGACTTTGGGCCCCCATTCAACAATTTATCAAATCTTTGAATCAATATTTTCAAAAATCAGCATTTTATCAATTATATCAATTTCCTTGATCAAATCATAATCAATTCAATATTTCCTAAGGTTTGAGCCTTATTTAATTTAAAAAAGAAAACAATAAAAAATTTATTTAATTAAGAGAACATGCTCCCTTTTAATTAATTAAAAATCTCTTTTAATTAAATAATAAAATCACTTTATCCTAAGCCTTTATTTAATTAAAAGGAATTTCATCCCCTTTTATTTAAATAAAAAATCCCCACTTTTCTTCTTATCCTATGTTGCACAAATAAAGTATTATTCTTATTTTATAAAAAGAGAAAAAGTACTTTTTGTCTCATATGGACACTAAAGTCAACTCCTATTTTCTATTGGAGGATATTTGTGCACAAGGATCAAGCTTATATTTTTCTCCACCGTTGATTAAGGGGTAAAAGTACAAAGCTGTGTCACACTTTTATAAAGGAAAAGGTCAACAACACACAAAATTTTTAACTTTAATTACATAAAAATGGAATTTATGTTTAAAATTTGGAGATGATGTAAACTAATGAAATGTGTAAAAGTGGATGAAGCTTGTGGCTATAATTTTTTCAATTTTTTTTGAACAAGAATTCACATAATTTTTAAATTTTTTAAGTCCATTTTTTACTTGCTGAAAAATGAGGGTCTTGTCCGCACCAAAAAAGTATATGCAAATAATCCCTTTTTCCTTTGATTTCAAAATATGTCATAGATAAAATGTATAGCTAGTGCATAAAAGAAGAAAAATTAGTTTTTAATGTATATTTTCTCTGTTATAACTACTCAAAGTCGAACATACCTGAAATCGACAGTTTTCATCTCGCGTCAAATTTCCCCTATCAAATCTACACCATTCAAAAAATAAATTACACACTCTTGAAGATAACTCTCTCCTCTAGTGTTAAATATAAATTTTTAATTTTTTTGATAAGCTTTACTATTTTTTTTCTATTTTTGAAGCATCTTGTTCTCGAATGTTAAAATACCTACTTGTAGCATTTTGAAATTATAATATATTAGATCTAATTAAAATACTATAAAAATTATATGATGATAATCTTGACTCTGTGCTCTAAAAAAGGGTATTTTTATATTTGTAAAAAAATATCATTAAAAAGAGTAAGAGTTATTGAAATGTCACTTTTCTGAAATAATTTTATTTCTTTAGTAATTGTTATAAAACATGCATTTAATAAATATTTCCAATTGGAAAAGGTGAAGAACTTATCTAACTAAGCTACAATGAATCTAGCTCCACCATATGTTTGACAAAAAATAATTTTAGTTGGAAATATTCAAATTCAGCTGTGCTGATAAGTTGTCCTGAAACGTGACACAACTTTGTGCTTTTACCCTAAGTCTTTTGCCTCTTAATCTCAATGGTCCATTTTCATCTCATTTCTTATAAAAGGAGAGCTCTCTTCCTCATTTTCATCTTAGGTTTTCATGCTAATATTATGCTGCAGGTTTTCTAGGTCATTTGGAGCTCTCTTTGAAGACACTCTTGCAATCCAAGCTTTGAAGACTTTGTTGCATCTCATTTCATATTTGTTTTCATAGTTGCATGATAATGGCATTCTTAGTGTAGATTTTCTTTTATGCAATAGATTAATCTCACATAGTCTAAATAGGAGAGATTGGTCACATTTGTTCTTTCCTTTCATAGATTAGTTGCATTGTACTTTCATTTCCATATACTAGATTGCATTCTCATTCTTAGCTTACTTGCATTGCATTGCATACATTTGGATTTTATTAGAGATATTGGCATTGTTGCCCTTGTCTTTGATTTGAAATCTCTCATTGTGTGGTTGACTAGCAAGGTCATGGGTTCATAGCTCTAGCTAAGATCGATTTCACAAATCTTGCAACTCCATGCATAGAGAGCTATGGATCGATTCGTGAGGGCTCATTCTTGAGTTTCCTTGCATGTAAAGATTCATAGAAGTGCAATAATTTTGTGTGTACATTTTTTGGTGCCCACCATGGGGCAACCCACCTCTTGCATGTTGGTTTTGATTATTTTTGGAGCTAACCATTGTGCAGATTTGTTTGGAGATGGAAAACCTTAGATTTGAAAGATTTGATCATATCTCCCAAAAACTTGGTTTTTTGGTCTGAAAATATTTTTTCAAGTTGGCGACATATCAAAGAAGCTCCAATTAAAAATTTAGAATTTTCCAAGGTATTTTCAATTTTTTATAATTTTTTCTTAATTTTTTATAAAAAATTAATTTTTGGCACAAATTAGCATATTTTTCAAAAAAATTTACATTTTTGAAAATCTCTTCAAATTCTACAGGGGGTCTATTCATTGTTTTTTTAATTTAGAGGTCATATCATAGCTCATTTGGTCAATTTATAAAAACTAGTCTATTTTGAAAAAATGGTTCTATAAGGCACAAATGAAAAGATCTTGTTAAAATTTTGACATTTTTGGAAAGCTCTCTATTTTTTGATAGAGGTCTCATTTTTGCATTTTTGGTTTAGGGTCTGAATTCATGTGGTATAAGTCCAATCTTGTTGACAAGGTCAAAAAAAATCAAAATTAAAAAAAGGGTATTTGATGATTAGCGTGCACTTATTTTTCACATGGTTCAATGCATGATGTAAGTTTTCATTTGGATTATTTTCTAGTTATTATTTCTCTTAACAATTGATTTCCATATATAACCATCTTAGGGTTTGCATAAGTTGAATATACATTGCATATCTTGTTTGCTTAGGGTTTGCATAAGTTGAATATACATTGCATATCTTGTTTGCTTGTTTTATTGTCTTGTTCATTTGAAGATTCATGGCTTGCTTTCATGGAAAATGCTTAAAACAAACAAAAAAAAGGTAAAATCTACTAAGCGCATTGCATTGGACTTGAGGTATTTTGTTACATCTCTACAACATTTAGATTTTGGGATTAAAAATGAATCTCTCATGTGTTTGGCTTGAGTGTTTACATGTTTTCATCTAACACATTTCAATTGATGCTCTTAATGGGAAATGAATGAACATAGATTTGCTTTCATACAAGTTTGTGTAAGTGAATGCTTGTGTTTAAACTTTAAGTAATTCTTAGTTACAATATCAAATATCTCATTGAGTGATTGAGGGTATGGATTCATTCCTTGTTTATATAGGGAGTTAAATGCACCACTTTGTGGACTCACTCTATGTTTTCTTGGAAAGTTAAATATTCCATTGATTCAACCCTTTATCATTTGTGAGTAGTATTGATAAGAAACTTTAGATTACTTTTGATTGATCTTGTTAGCTAAATTGGGTGTTGGACTCACTTATTTCTAATCACCCCTCATTACTGCCCTTTGGATGCAAGGTCGGCATTCATACATAGGGGAGGGGTCTACTTGAAAAGAGCATTAAGTGTTCCACAAAGTTTCCCCCTTTTTATGCTTTCTTGATCTCATTAGTTTTCTAAAGTGTGGACTCACTTTGAGTTTGTGTGAGGAGTTAAATGTTTCACTTTTGAACTCACTTTGAGTTTGTGTGAGGAGTTAAATATTCCACCTTGTGGACTCACTTCACATTCACTTGAAGAGTTAAATGTTCCACTTTTGGACTCGCTTCACATTCACTTAAAGAGTTAAATGTTCCACTTTTAGACTCACTTCACATTTACTTGAAGATTTAAGTGTTCCACCTTTAGTGCTTTAAATACTTTTGATAGTGAATTACTTAATTTTATTTTTAGAAGGCCTGCTTGGGGACACACCACCTCAAGGGACGACCTTAACTCTTGTGTTCCGACGGAGTATAAATAGTGGGTGGTGAATTGAAAGACACCTCTCTTGGGAATTGAGTTTGATATCACTCTTGGCTAAGCCTCAAAGAACTTTATACCTTTGAGAAGTGAAGGAGGAGATTTGGGTTACTGTCTCCCCCTAGTGTGTGATTTTAGATTCTTCTCATCTACGGATTTGGGCCTCATGTACCTTACATATATCAAGGACTCCTTTTAGAAAGCCATGTATATCCTTGTAGATAGCTTGTTAAGGTGTTGTTGTGTTCTATGTGCCTACTAAAACATTTTAAAGAACATACACAAGTAGAGCCTTTAAGGAGTATAAATACTAAGTAACTATCCTTGATCATGCACAAGGTTGCTTTGCCCCTTGCTCATTGTTTGAAGACAATTGCTTGCTTGAAATCCTTGATTGTTGTCTTATGTGCTTGATAAAATGCTGGAAATATGTTAATGTGTCTGATTAAACCACAAAACAACTGAATTCCTGAGTTGAAACACCCAACTTTTTACAGCTTGCTCGATTTTCTATCCTATCATTAGAGACTTGTTTTGACTTTAAATCTCTGGTTTCTGCCCTCTAAGAATAGCATCAATTGGTTTACAAGGCCACTTTGGAAATAGTTGTCAGGTTAGAAGGTTATTCTTGGTGAGAAAGCTTATCTCTAGAATTGTTAGCTACATTCTTGGAGAATTTTAGTGCTTTTCTTATCCAAATCACTTTCATTTAATCAATTTCAATTATATTTCAGCCTAGTCCAACCTCCTGATTTAAAAGTGCAAGGATATTCATCCTTTGATTTTAGCACCTCTTTGACAATGTTGGTAAAGCCCCTTTATTTCTATCGTTTCATTTCATTTTGGACAATAGAGAACTTTGATTATCTTAGTTTGGTGTTGACACTTTGCGAGGTCACCCTATCATTAAGAATCTCTTTCTTTCATGTCAATTACAACAAGGTACCAAGTCAATCAAGGGAAGTGACCCCCTGTTGTCTTTAGCCAATTACCACCAGTTAAGACTCGTCAATAGCATAAGGGAAAAGGACCCCTTTTTTATCAATCTCCTAAGAGTGAATCTGAGATTTATTTTAATCCAAAAGGTAATCCTAGTGAAGTGAGTACCTCTTTAGCACCCATTTCATCAAGTATGGACATGAGTTACACCTTCACTCGACAACAAAGAGAAGCAATGAACCAGACTCTTGATGACATGTTTCAACGGCATAGGGGTAACATGATGTTTGCTGGGTCTACATATGCTAGTCCACCTAGATCACCCCTGATCAACACAAGGTATCTTGATGCTCACCAATGAGCTGAAAGACATCACCAACAAACTCACTTAGATTCAAGGTCACAACATGAAGACCAAAGCAATGAGTCTAGTGACCACCACATCAATGTAGCTAATGCAATCAGATAGTCAAGGCAACCTTCTCCACTTAGAGATACCTCCCAATATGCAAATACAAGATTGAAAAGCATTGAAAGGGAGAAGCAAGCCTATCTAGATGAATGAGTGCTAAAAAGAAGAAATTTAGACAACTAGAGGAAGAGGAACGTGCATTATCCGACATAAGAAAAAGAGTCACTCAAGAATAAGAAGATAGACTCTATGCACAACAACTCCAAAACTGATTCAATGGGAGGGGTACTAATAGTGGGACCCACTCACCCCCATCTGCTCCCTCACCAAATCCTAGAAGAAGGTCAAGGACACCCTCAAGATCCCCAAGTCCTAGAGGTAGAAGGACTTCAAGATATGATCACCATAGGAGACAGTCACCTCCTAGACTTTCAAAGCAACCCTCCCAACGAGCACATCATGGCTCACAACATGGAGGAAGTTATGCCAACTTCGATCATATAGATTTTATGACTATGCAACAAGAACCATCCTTTCAAGCATATGTAGAAAGGTACATGGAACAAAACAAGGATCAGTTCCTAGAAAGTCTCATCAACAAAGGTGCTAAGGTCCCATATAATTTTGATGTGGACCGAAAGGTAAAGAAGCAAGATCCATCAACTAATGAGGTGATCAAACAACTTCAAAAGGATATAGAAAGGATGAGGGCTCCTAAGAGCACATTTAATTTGGACTTCATATGTCCCAACCCAATTGACAAGAGTGTGCTGTTGGTTGAGTTTCCAACCTATGACAAATATGATGGCATTGGTGACCCTCATGACCATGTTAGATAGTTATACATAATGACATTTTTTTTTCACCATGAAAACTCCTACTTGATGAGATTATTCCCTAGGAGTCTCAAGGGTCAAGCCATGGAGTGGTTTACTAACCTTACTCCTCCAGTTAAGAAATTTAGAGAGCTTGTGGAAAGATTTGTTCAACATTTTTCTTACAACTTATCAAGGTCAGTCACCCTGCTTGATTTGTGCAAACTCAAGTAGAATCAAGGGGAATCTTTTGTTACCTTTCTACAAAGATGGAGATGTTTGTGCTTGAAATACCCAATGACAACTCCTGAGGAGGAAAGAATAGACATCATTGTGAGAAACTTGGTACTAGAATTAAGGTATGAAGTAAGGAAGATCCCATTTAATTCTTTTTATACCATGGTAGAAGTGGCATGTCACATAGAGGATGTCCTAAAAGAACAAGGAATTTTGGCCAAAACAACTAATAACAACAATGGCCAAAACAACAATAATAATGGTAATAAGGACAAAAAGAACTCCTATTGGAATAAGAATAAGCAAGTGGTCAATGAAGGAGTTGTTGACTCATCACAACATAAGAATGAAGGAGTTCTTAATCTCTCTAATGCAGTCCAAGCCATGAAGTTGCAAACATCTTCAGCACAACAAGAAAATAAACCCAAGTATCAAGGGAGACCTAAAACAAAAAAGAGACAATTTACCAAACTTGGGGACTCCTATGCAGATGTTTTCAAGATGTTAATTTCTCATAATTTAGCACAACCTCAGGATCCTACAAAGTTCCACATACCAGATCCTAAACCTCATTGGTGGGGTGAGAAGGCTTTATGTGTCTTTCACAATGGAATTGGACATGATATAGAAAATTGTTTTTAACTTAAGCATCTTGTCCAAGATCTTATTGAAAGTGAAAGATTACAACTTGATGGTTTAACCATTAATGCAGATTATAAAGCTTTTAAATAACCCTTGCCCAAATATGAGAAAGGAGAGAATTCTAACAACGAGAATAGCAAGGCTTCTATCAACTACACCTACACAAATACTGAAAATGTTATTAATATGCTTGAAGTTGTTGATGATAATGTCAACATGATGAGAGGGAAAGACCCTTATGGATACGATGTGGATTCAACTCCTATGCCTGATGAAGGACCTGTTGTGGTACTAAGAGGTCCTCACTCACGAAGGATGTCTCAACCCCTCAATGCAGTCACTAGGAGTCAATCTCAAGCTCACATTGTTATTAGAGGTCCTAACTCTAGTAAGTCTAAGTAGCCAGTGTCAAAAGGTTTTCTTCCTAAATTTGTTGTTGGTCTTGAGTTGAATTATAATCTTGTTGACCAATTACAACATACACCAGCGTAGATTTCAATCTTTGAGCTTTTGGAATTGTCCCCTAAGCATAAGCGTGTCCTTGAGGATGCTTTGCGAGCGGCTAATATCCCTAATGATATAGATGTAGATCAATTCCAGAATATGGTCAACCACTTGGCTAGCCCTCACTACCTTACATTCTCAGAAGAAGATGACAAGTCATTAAGCCACCCACACAATTTGGCCCTTCATATAGAGGTTATGATCCACAAGACCCGTGTCAGGTGCGTGTTGATAGATGGGGGTGTTGGGCTTAATATTTGTTCTTTGAGCTTATTGAAGGCCTTTTGTTATTAAAAAGAAGTCATTGACACAAGGAAGAAGATAACTATCGAGGCTTATGATGAAACAAAATGTAGTTCTAAAGGATTGGTTGTTATTCCTATCCGAATTGGTCATGTAGAGAAAGATATTTTGTTTTAGATTGTTGATGCCGGTTCTTTGGCTTACAATATTTTGTTGGGTAGACCTTAGATACATGAGATGCAAGCAATCCCATCTACTTATCATCAGTGTGTGAAGTTCCCTTACAATGGAGTAGAAGTTTGCATACCCGGGGATAGCACATTGTCAGTCAACACAATTTCAGCAGGGTCTCACATTCCTTTGAATAGGGAGGCTAACACTTTTGATACTACATTTGAACAATGCAAAGACAAATTCAAAGCCATGGATCTTGGCATGGGGGATTAAAAAATTGATTCATTCACAAAATTTCCAATTTCCCCTAGGTCTTATGGAAAACCTTCTCAAGATATGAAGCCCTCGTCTTCAGCCATGACATTGTTTGACAAGTTTGTAGAATCCTCAGTTTCGATTCAAGAGGAAAAAGAAGAGGTTGTCGTTAGGGACTGGATTTACTAAGAGGAGAAATACTGACATAATGAGGATTTTTCACCTTCTCCTTGAGCTTATGGGAGAGGGTATACATTGGTCAAGAATATGGGTTATCCAGGACATGGTCCCCTTAGTCATCGGTTGGATGCCAAAGCTAAACCTCTTAACCATGCCCTTTTTGGATGAAGGAATAAGTCAACATTTAGCTTAGGTTTTGCAAATAAGAAATAGAAAAGTGTCCCTATCTTAGTTGCGATGGACAGTGACAATGACTCAGACTACACACCTAATCTCTCTAATCAGCAAGACATGTCTAATGATTGGGTGCCTTCAACAAATCTCCTTTGGGGAGATTCAAAATATTTGACAATTGATAGTCCTACTATCCCAGCTATGATGGATAGTGACTATATGAATGC
Organism: Chamaecyparis obtusa; assembly: GCA_027943335.1. Lineage (NCBI taxonomy): Eukaryota > Viridiplantae > Streptophyta > Pinopsida > Cupressales > Cupressaceae > Chamaecyparis > Chamaecyparis obtusa. The sequence continues at coordinate 79,381 of BSBK01008201.1, forward strand.
TAGATTGACAATGGAAAGTGTTGCTATCCTAGATGCGATGGATAGTAACAATGCTAGTGCTAGAGAAAGGGAAACCTTTCCTAACCTTGAGGCTTCTACAACACGAGGCCCAAATAATAATTTAGAGATAGACTTACATGAGTTCAAATGGGACTCACTTTTAGATGCAACAGTTGATTTGGACATGGATGTTGTCCATACTTATAGTACTCAACCTGATGTGACCAATGAGCCTAGTGTAGGACTAGAGGATTGGACTCCTCGAATTGCCTTGGTGGATGATGCTTTGTTTGGTAGGACAAATCTTGATTCGGGTATCTTAGAAGGAGACTTGATGAATCCCAATTGTATGTTCACCAGAGATAACACCTTCCATATACACAATGTTGAATCAGTCATTGACCTACCCCTTGTTCATTTCCACCTAATTTATTGGTCTCAATGTCACCAAGAGCCTCATCTCTTAAACTTTCAAAATGACTATGAAATTGCCTGTTATCTAAATGCTCTTGAACCCGTAGTCTCTTCCACCAGTGAACCAACAACAAGTATGATGAAGCCTAATATTAAGTACCTCAGTCTAAAAGTAAAAGAAAAAGAAAAAAAGAAAAATGGTTCTGATGGCAAAAACCACTTTGTGGTGGTGTCAGAACCCAAAATAGTAAAAATAAATGATGTATCTAAGGGTGAAAACCTCTTTGAGGTTCCTAAGGATGGGGTACTTAATAACTTGCCAAGTTACTTCCAAGATAGGTCATCAATTCTCATCGAGCCTACACAACCAGTGAATTTGAATACAGAAGAGGCTCCCCAAATAGTGCTTCTAGCTCAATCTCTATCAATTGAAGAAAAAGAGGCATATACAAAGTTTTTGCAAAAGAAGAAAATCAAATTTGCTTGGACATATTCCGATATGCCAAGGCTTGACATTGATCTTATTATGCATCATCTATCTATAGCTCCAGGAATAAAACTGATCAAACAAAGGTTGAGGAAAATGCACCCTCACATAGCTCTTCTTGTTAAAGCTGAATTAGAAAAGATCTTACGCACAGGATTCATTTGAGCTATTGACTATGCTGAGTGGATCTCCAATATTGTTCCAGTTTCAAAACATGATGGGTCCATTTGCATTTGCACAAACTTCAGAGACCTCAACAAAGCATGCCCAAAGGATGACTTTCCACTCCCAAACATAGACATGATAGTGGATATGATGGTGGGTTATGAGATATATTCCTTAATGGATGGGTTTTTTGGATATAACCAGAGAAAAATAGCTCTCGAAGATTAAGAGAAAATAGCTTTCACATGTGCATGGGGAACCTATTGCTGGAACGTCATGCCATTTGGCCTAAAGAATGTAGGAGCAACATACCAATGAGCTATGACCACAATTTTTCATGATATGATGCATAAGAACATGGAAGATTATGTGGATGATACCTTGGCTAAATCTAGGAAATGGGATACACGCTTCGATGATTTGGAAGTGATTCTAGATTGCATGGAACAGTTTCAACTTAGATTGAATCCGAAAAAGTGTGCATTTGGAGTTACCTTAGGTAAACTTCTAGGATTCATAATTTTAGCAAAAGGAATAGAGGTTGATCCTGAAAAGGTCCAAGCTATCTTAGATATGCCACCTCCAAAGAACATAAGTCAAATGAGAAGTCTTCAAGGATGACTCCAATCTATATGGAGGTTTATTTCACAACTTGTAGATAGAGCACAACCTTTCAATAAAACATTGCATAAGGGAGTCACATGTGTGTGGAATGAGGATTGCCAAAAGAGCCTTGATCAAATAAAATAGTATTTGGCTAATCCTCCAATTTTGATGCCTCCTATTGCAGGGAAACCATTGATTTTGTACATTTCAGCAATAGAGTCTTCCTTGGGGGCATTGTTGGCTCAATTAGATGACACTGGGAAAGAAAGGGCCATATACTACATCAGTCATACTCTGGTATCTTATGAGATCAATTATAATAACATTGAGAAGTCTTGTCTTGTAGTAGTGTTTGCTTCCCAAAAGTTGTGACACTATATGCTTGCTCATACTATACATTTGGTTGCAAAAATTGATCCTCTTAAGTACTTGCTTAATAAAGCTTCCCTCATGAGTAGACTCGCTAAGTGGATGATGGTTTTATCTAAGTTTGATATAGAGTACATTGAGAGAAAGGCCATAAAAGGGAAAGCTATTGCTGATTAGTTAGCTGATTTTCCAGTTAAGGATAGTGTGCCTATTTAGGTAGAGTTCCCAGATGAACACATTCTATACATGACCACTCACACTTGAAAGATGTTCTTTGATGGTTCCAACATGAAAAATGGATCAGGTGTAGGAGTATTGTTTGTTTCTCCTCATGGGTACAATATACCAAAATCCTATAAACTTTTATTCCCATGTACAAACAATATTGCAGAATATGAAGCATTAACCAATGGATTGAAACTAGCTATAGAATGGAACATAACAAAGTTGCATGTCTTTGGGGATTCACAATTAATTATAAACCAAGTCAATGAGGAGTATCAAACCAAAGATGATAAATTGATACCTTACAAAAAGATGATTGATTCATTGAGATGCTACTTTACCTTTGTGACATTTCAACAGATCCCTACAGTAGAAAACAAAGTTGCAGATACTATGGCTACATTAGCTTCACTCCTATAGTTGGAATAGCATGAATCCATATTTGAATTCCTAGTGGAAGAGCTACACCACCCCATATTTGACTCATCTGAAAGCAATGTCATTTGTACCCTTGTCACACATGAGTCTTCCCGCTATGGTGCTATCTATTCATATATGCATGATGGCATCATCCCTGACACTTTCAACCATTCTAAACACCAAAACCTCATCCATAACACCTCTCATGACACCCTTATTTCTAGTGATTTATATAGGAGGGGTTTAGATGGGACACTTCTTAGGTGCTTGGAAAAGGAGGAATCTAACCAAGCATTAGTTGACATTCATGAGGGCATTTGTGGTGGACACTCTAATGGTCTTTCCATGGCCTGAAGGTTGCTTAGGGTGGGGTATTACTGGCCCACAATGCAAATTGATGTAGTAGCTTTCTCTAAATCTTGTGAGAAATGTCAAAAACATGGAAACTTGATTCACACTCCAGGGAGGGAGCTAATTCCTTCTATTTCTCATTGGCCATTTCAGCGCTAGGCCTTTGACCTTGTTGGGAAAATTCACCCCAACTCATTAGGTGGACATAACTTTATTATCACAGCTACTGATTATTTCATGAAATGGGTAGAGGCAGTCCCTCTTTCTGTTGCCTCAGAAAAATAGTTTCCCTATTTATTCTAAATCATATTATTTGCCAATTTGGAGTGCCTTCTAAGATTATTACTGATAATGGAGGTCAATTCAAGAACAAGGACCTAAAGCATTTATGCAAAAAGTTTAAAATTAAGCAACATTGGTCCTCCATCTATTTTCCATAGGGAAATGGATAGGCAAAAGCCTCTAATAAAACCATTCTTAAAATCCTTCATAGAATAGTACACAAGAATGGTAGGGATTGGCACTTACAAATCAATCTAGCACTATGGGCCTATAGAACTAGCATTAGTACACCTACAGGAGCTACTCCTTTTTCTCTTACCTATGGCGCTGAAGCAGTGTTGCCTTTAGAAGTAGAGATACCTTCACTTAGAGTCTCTCTCAAAGGTTTGATTACAGATGAGGATTACCGCACCATGAGGTTACAAGAACTAGAAATTCTAGATGAGAAGTGTAAGGCTTCCTTTGATCACATGAGAGTATATCAGAAGTGTATGTCCAAAGCATTCAACAAGAAGGTTCACCCTAGGGAATTTTTGATAGGTGATCTTGTTTTGAGAGAGAACCCTAAGAATCAACAGAACAGAGAACAAAAGGGAAAGTTTGAACCTAATTAGCTTGGACCATACATTATTACAGTAGCTTTTGGTACAAGTGCATATTTACTATCGAATGAAGATGGAGAATAGCTCCCTAAGCCCATCAACATTTTGCACCTAAAGAAGTTCTATCCTTGATGCCCATTTTTGTCTGGGGGCATCCTTTGTACATATTTTATGATCCTGAAAAAAATACCAAAAAAATTCATATATGATGCTGAAAAAATCCTGAAAAGCATAAAAAGTCTTGAAAAAAATACAAAAAAATTTTTTAAAAATAAAAAATTCAAAAAAATAGAAAAAGTGCCTTGGTGAAAACCTGGAAACAGGCACCTTGGTAGAAAAAATACAAAAAAATGAAAAAAGATCAAAAAAATCTCCAAGTGGTGAAAACCTGGAAATAGGTGCTACTTGAGGCCTTTGCACCCTTGTCTTTTAGCATGCATCCTCGACACTTAGCCATTATCCATCATGCCTTGACCTTATTTGACTTGGTCTGAAATTGGTCTTTATTTTTGTCTAGGGGGCATACTTGTTAGCATAGGTCCTTTAGGTGCATTTTTCTCTTGGGGCATTTCACAAACAGGTGTTTTTCAACACCACCCCAAACTGTGTTTTTCAACACTACCCTAGTGTCGAGTGTTTCTCAACACTTATCAAATGTCTTACCCACCAGTCTAAGTATGATGTGATATCGCTCATTAGCAAATTTGATACTCAAAGTTTGACTCTATGACCAACACACATGCACTTAAACGATCAACTCAATTGAGATATGTTGACTTTATTTTTCTTTGTGTGTTGTCTACGAGGATTTCTTTGATGAGTGGTCTCTCCCTGAGAAGTTTTCAATGATGCATAGCTAGAAGAATGAGGGTATGAGAACATGTTTTTTTTTTTTATCTTCTTGTGGGTATATTTCATTGATCCTAACTGTCATGAGCACTTGTGCTAGTCTTACTTGACACTAGGGATTGACAAGGTATTATCCTTGACTGTTTATGCAAGTGCATACCTATAGCCATCTTGACTTTCTTGTGTCTCAATGCGAGTATAATCTTTCTATATTAAACTTAGGTAATGTCACTGCACTAGTCATCTTGACCTACATGTCTTTGGTGCTTAGGTGGGATTCCCACATTTCTATCTGATAAAGATCATATTCATATCCACATAGTTATGCTAGTGTGCATTGTATGATCTTACGATGCTACCAATAATGATCGATGATGATAATTAGATGTCTATAGGTGTTGTGACCTTGCAAGTCAACCACTTTCATAGTAGCTTGCATTCTTAGGTTCATCATAGTTTAGTTTTTGCATCTTGCATATGGAGAGAGTTCTCCTTTTTATCATCTATGGACTAGTTGGTCAACTGTGCTCATTTTCTGATTCTTCTTGATCATATCTTTCATTTCTGGTCTTTCATATCACAACATTTTCTATCCATTTTCAGACTCGAAATCAAAATCTGAGTCGCGTTTCCAATTTTTCTCATTCTTTTATGCAATTGACTAACCTTTTGAGGCATAATTCTTTGATCTTTGATGGAATTTCTTCCTTTTCATGTCTTTCAAACTTCTAGTCTTTCATTCACCCACTTCTTTTCTTCTAATTCATCACTGGGGCATTTTTTCACTATCTAATGGTTATCCTATTATCATTTATCTTTGATTGTGATTTCATTATAATTTGATCATCTTTATCAATTTTTTTCTTCTCCTCTACCTGATTTCGATCTTGATTCTGAGCGGGCAGTACCTATTGGATTTTAATAATTGATTCCTTGATTTTCTTGATTCATCTATCTTTCTATGAGCTTTCGATCAAGCTTGAGATTCTTATCTCTTATTTTGGATATGATCCTGAATTGACCTCATGTCCAGAATACTTTGTTTATGTTTTGTCTGGATGTGATCCCGAATTGACCTCACATCTGAGTTGTTTTGTGATCCCAAATCGATCTCACATTTCAACTTCATTCTTTGACTACATGTGATCCCAAATTGATCTCACATTAGTCAAAGAGGGGTAAATGTATGCACCCTAAAATGGTCACCTAGACTTTGGGCCCCCATTCAGCAATTTATCAAATCTCTGAATCAATATTTTCAAAAATCAACATTTTATCAATTATATCAATTTCCTTGATCAAATCATAATCAATTCAATATTTACTAAGGTTTGAGCCTTATTTAATTTAAAAGAGAAAAAAATAAAAATCTTATTTAATTAAGAGAACATGCTCCCTTTTAATTAATTAAAAATCTCTTTTAATTAAATAATAAAATCACTTTATCCTAAGCCTTTATTTAATTAAAAGGAATTTTCTCCCCTTTTATTTAAATAAAAAATCCTCACTTTTCTTCTTATCCTATGTTGCACAAATAAAGTAGTATTCTTATTTTATAAAAAGAGAAAAATTATTTTTTGTCTCATATGGACACTAAAGTCAACTCCTATTTTCCTATTGGAGGATATTTGTGCACAAGGATCAAGCTTCTATTTTTCTCCACTGTTGATTAAGTCTTTTGCCTCTTAATCTTAATGGTCCATTTTCATCTCATTTCTTATAAAAGGAGAGCTCTCTTCCTCATTTGCATCTTAAGTTTTCATGCTAATATTATGTTGTAGGTTTTTTAGGTCATTTGGAGCTCTCTTTGAAGACACTCTTGCAATCCAAGCTTTGAAGACTTTGTTGCATCTCATTTCATATTTGCTTTCATAGTTGCATGATAATGGAATTCTTAGTGTAGATTTCCTTTTATGCAATAGATTAATCTCACATAGTCTAAATAGGAGAGATTGGTCACATTTGTTCTTTCCTTTCATAGATTAGTTGCATTGTACTTTCATTTCCATAAACTAGATTGCATTCTCATTCTTAGCTTACTTGCATTGCATTGCATACATTTGGATTTCATTAGAGATATTGGCATTGTTTCCCTTTTCTTTGATTTGGAATCTCTCATTGTGTGGTTGACTAGCAAGGTCATGAGTTCATAGCTCTAGCTGAGAGCAATTTCACAAATCTTGCAACTTCATGCATAAAGAGCTATGGATTGATTTGTGATGGCTCATTCTTGAGTTTTCTTGCATGAAATGATTCATAGAAGTGTGACAACATTTTAGCACACATTGAGTAATACAAAGATCATTTGGATAGTGTGTTCAGTGATCTTTCCCTTGAAGTTGTTTGGACAATGGGTCCTTCTATCTTCCATAACTCCTAACCGAGTTAGAATCTTGTAACTGGGATTCAAAGTCTCCTAATAGAGATTCATATGTTAGAATGTATTTCATAAGACTCCTAACAGATTCCATCCTCTCATAAGTAACTTTCATATTAGTGCATCTTTTGTGGGCATCATTCCCACCAGGGTTTACTCTTTGATCAAGAGGTTCCCTAGTCAACATATCTTGTGTTACTCTATCATTTTGTATGTATATCTTTCTATGGTTGTTAATTACATTTCTTACATGCTTGAAATTTGTTAAAGGTGATAAAAGTTGTATTTATCTAATAACTAATTCACCCCCCCCCCTCTTAGTTATCTTGGTGGACTTTACTTTCTAACAATTGGTATCAGCGGGTCCTTGAAGGAAAAGTTTAACAACTTAAGGAGATCCATGGCAAGTAATTTTGGGAAAGAAAGCCCTAAGTTTGATGGAGTAAATTTTGACAACTAGAAAAAAAATATGAAGACACATTTTCCTTGTTTAGGATCAGGATATTGGTAAATGATGAAGAAAAAGAAGAATATCATTGATGAAGACAAAATTGAAGAATGTACTAATGAGGAAAGAGATCTATTCATGTGTAACATACTTGCCAAAGAAGCACTCTTGTCATCCCTTTCATTAAATGAGTACAGTCAAGTAAAATATCTAAAAACATCTCATGAAATTTGGTTAGCTTTACAATCTACATTTCAAGGTGATGAACATGGAAAGAAAGTTAGATTACATAATTGAATATGTGCATTTGCAGATATAAGAATGATGGAAAATGAATATGTTAGAAGTTATATTGGTAGAATGTCAGAAATTATTGCAGGTATAAAATCATGTGAACGAATCAAGACAGAGAATGAAGTAATATGGAAAATTTTGAGGACATTGACTCTTGCATTTAAGCAGACAACACATATGATTGAAAAATGTATACCTTGTACTGATAACTTCACCAAAGAAACCCTTCTTGGAAGACTAGAAGCAGTAGAGATGAACTTGAGACAATCAGGAGATCTACCTAGAATGGAGACAACATTCAACGCACTTAGTATTCGCCTTACTTTGTCAAGAAGCATTAGTGTGAGTGGAGATTATGCTAGTAGAGGTAGATCTAGGAATGAAGAAGATAGAAAGATTGAAGAAGGAATTTCCTTGATTGTGAAAAGAGAACCAGACAATAAGAAAAAATTTTAATGTTGGACTTGTTAAGAATATGGTCATTTTGCATCTAAATTCCCTAAGAGAGTAAAGAAGTATAGAAAGAACTTTAAACCTAGAAGATCTAAAGAATGTTATTATGCTAATGATGAAGAATTTGAAGCTAGTATGGATAAATTTTTAAGTGAAAGTGATAATGAGAATGATGATATAGGATTTGTAGCAATAAAAGAAGAAAATCCTGAAACAAAAGTTAAGGAAGAAAAAGCTTTAGTTTCTCAAGTAGAAACGAAATCTGATTGGATTATAAATAGTGGTTGTTCACATCATATGACTGGAGACATGAAGAAATTCATAAAGTTTAACAATTATGATGGAGGAATTGTTAGACTTGGAAACAATGAACCTTGTTTGATCAGAGGATTAGGATATATTACTCTTGATGAAAAGACTAACACTGATGATGTTTACTTTGTAGATGGATTGAAACATAATCTTTTGAGTGTTGGATAGCTAATTGATAAGGGATATCAAGTTTGGTTTACTGAGAAAACTTGTGTAATCAAAGAAAAGGATGGTAATTTAATTGGTACTCGATCAAGAACCAGAGGTAATGTATTTCAGTTGAAACCTACTGAGATGACATTCTTGAATACTAAGATTGATGATAGTTGGTTATGGCATAGAAGTTTTTTTCATATAAACTTTGATAACATTTTGAAAGTGAGTACTACACTTGTAGTAAGAGATTTGCCTAAAATTATGAAACCTACTAACATGATTTGCAAGGAATGTGTGATGGCTAAATAGAAAAGAAGTTCATTTCCTAGCAAGAAGTTTACAACTACGGAGAAGTTGGAAATTGTTCATACAAACTTGAGCGGTCCCACAAGGACTAAAGGATTCTATGCTGAAAGGTATTTTATGATTTTTGTTGATTATTTTACAAGAATGATGTGGATTACATTTCCTAAAGAAAAGTCTGAGGCATTTGATAAGTTTAGAGTAATTAAGAACAAAGTTGAGAATGAATCTAGAATGAAGATTAAATGTTTGAGATCAGATAGAGGAGGAGAATTTACATCAAAATAATTTAACACTTTTTGTGAAGTGAATGGTATTAAGAGACATTTTTCAGCCCCTAGAACACCTAAACAAAATGGTATTGCAGAAAGAAGAAATAGGTCAGTAACTGAAGCAGCAAGAGCCATGCTATTTGAAAATGATTTGGTGAAGATATTCTAGAGACAAGCAGTGAATACAACAGTATATACAATGAATAGAGTATAGCTTAGAGTAGACATAGACAAGACACCTTATGAACTATGGTTTGGACATGCACCATCGGTTAAGTATTTCAAAATTTTTTGGAAGTAAATGTTATATTAAGAGAGATGATGACATTGGAAATTTTGATCCTAGAAGTGATGAAGGTATATTTCTTGGTTATTCATTGAAGAAAAAAGCTTATAGAAGTTTCAATAAAAGAACTAAAACTATTATTGAGAGTGCAAATGTTAAAGTTGATGAAAAGTTCAAAATTCAGGAAAGAATGCTTGATTATGAATTAGATGAAGGAACTCATCCTAGAACTAATCCAGAAAATGTTGAGTTATTCTATGAAACTGACAGTGAATTGCAGAATGAAAGCTACATTGAGGAAATCATAGAAGAACCTATAACTGAAGCAAGATCTGAGACAGTGACACCTAACAGGAATCTATTAAGAAATCATCCTATTGAGAAGATTATTGGGGGCATAGACAGAGGAGTTCTTACACAAAATAAGGTATGAGAATAATTGTGTTTAATTTCTCAAATTGAACCTAAATCTACTAGTGAAGCCTATGAAGATGAAAATTGGATTAAATCTATGAAGGAAGAACTAGATCAAATTGAAAAGAACAAGACTTGGGAATTGGTCCCTAGACCTAAAGATAAGAATGTCATAGGAACTAAATGGGTATTCTGGAAAAAGAATAATGAACAAGGAGAAGTTGTAAGGAATAAAGAAAGATTGGTATGTAAAGGATATTCACAACAAGAAGGAATTGACTATGAGGAAACATTTGCACCTATAGCAAGAATTGAAGCATTAAGAATGTTTTTGGCTTATGCAACCTATAAGAAATTTAAAGTATATCAGATGGATGTGAAGTCAGCATTTTTGAATGGAGAGTTAGAAAAAGAAGTTTACATTGAGCAGCCTGAAGGTTTTCCTTTAACTCATGAAGGATACATGGTATGTAAACTAAAGAAAGCTTTATATGGACTTAAACAAGCACCTAGAACATGGTAGGCAAGACTGGATAAGTATTTGATAAAATTAGGATTTACTAAAGTCACAACAGACAACAACTTGTATATGATAGAAATTGAAAATGGTTTGTTGGTTGTAGTTATTTTTGTTGATGATATTATCTTTGGAGGAGAATATGAAGACAGTGATAAATTTTCATACGAAATGAAGACTGAATTTGAAATGAGTATGATTGGTGAGATGAAATATTTTTTAGGATTTTAGATAACATATAACAGTGATGGTATCTTCTTAAGTCAAACAAAGTACTTGAACAAATTATTGAAAAGATTTAGAATGGAAATTTGTAAGCTATTTGGAACACCTATGGTAACTAGACACAAGTTATCTAGCACAGATGAGACTCCTATAGTTGAATAGAAGAAGTACAGATCTACAATTGGAGGATTATAGTATTTAACTCATACAAGACCATACATATCACATATAGTTGGAATTGTTGCAATATTTCAAGATGATCCTAGAGAATCACATTATGCAGCAGTAAAAAGGATACTAAGGTACTTAAGAGGCACAATTGAATATGGATTGTGGTATGAAAAATCTAATGACTTTACCCTATATGCATATACAAATGCACATTGGGGAGGTAGTGTTGATGAAAAAAAGAGTACATGTGGTGGAGCATTTTTCCTTGGAGGAAGATTGGTTTCTTGGCTAACTAAGAAGCAAAATTGTATTTCCAAGAGCACAACACAAGAAGAGTATGTAGCAGTAGCAAAAAATTGTAATCAGATAATATAGATGAAACAAATGTTAAAGGATATTGGAATAAAATCTAATGAGCGTGTTGTTATACACCGTGATAACACCAGTACAGTTATTATGTCTAAGAATCATGTACTACATTCTAAGACAAAGCATATAGAAATAAAGTATCATGTAGTAAGAGAGAAAGTTGCAAAGAAAGAAGTTAGACTTGAATATGTAAGTACAAAAGAGTAGATTGCAAATATATTTACAAATCCTTTTCCTAAGGATACATTTGAGTATCTGAGAGGTATGCTTGGGGTTATGCCCTAGCCTACGTTTGAGAAGTGATGCAGATTGTTGCATCAGTCCAGTGGTATATGAGCCTTATCTTTCTTCTGGACTAGATGTTGGTACTTCCTCTATGGGGGAGTATGTGTTTTTGAGCTGAGTCATAAGGACTCTAGTGAATTTATTTTCTAAAAAGTGTCTTTTGACATTGAAGTTGTTGTTGACATAGTGATGCACCATTTGTCATTAATGTCAATGGGGGAGAAGGGTACATGAAAAATCATATAATTAAAGATAATTTGAGGGAGAAGGTTAAAAGAAATATAAAATGGAAAACTGAAATTATTTGAGCATGAGTAGGAAAATAAAGTAAGATTTAATTGATGAAGAGGATTTGAAAATATTTCAGAGAAGTAGTGTTGCAGTGTTGGTATTCATGGAACTTGGATGTTTTTTCATCTATGTTGCCATCAATGCCAATGGGGGAGATTGGTAGGAATGAATGATAAATATATCCTATGGGGGAGTATTTTTATTCATTCTATAGCATTTTTTGTTGCATTCATGACTGTGATTGTCATTGATATCAATGCAGTGATCTACTGAAGATTAGCAGAGTAGTAGAGAATGTTTGAATTAGCATATGTGGGATATTTAAGATCAAGATATGAGGAGTTGAGGATTTAATCTATGATTTTTCATAAGATTGTGGTTAAGAGAACATATGTAAATTCATCTATTCATGATAGTTATGTGTAATTTAGTTGAAGCAGTATTCAGGTAGTGTTCCTGAGTAGCAGTTTGTGGAAATCAGATGATATCTCCTAATCAGGATAGAATCTGAGCAAGCAAGGTTCTACAAATGATGAAGACATGATGATTGTGACATGTACATCAAAGCAAGGTCTGAGGTCTCATGAGTGGAGATTTATCTTAATTGGAAGCCGACGGTTTTATGTAATTATAGAATTTTTGTGTAACATGTGGAAGATTTTATTTTGTAATTTGTATGCTGACTCATTTGTAATTATTTGAGTGTGGTATAAAGGAAAGATTATTTTCCTTATCATAATGTAAGGTTGAGAAATATTTTGTGAAATTGAATTGTGGATTTGAGTAATACTTGTTGTAAGAGGATATGTGAAGTATAGAGATCTGGTATTGAGATCTGATGAAGCAGTTGGTGCGATTTGGCACAATCAGAAGAGAAGTCATAAGTTGTTGAGATCAGTAATTTTTTGGTATTATTCTATTGAGTAATATAGAGATCAGTTGGATAGTATGTTTAGTGATCTTTCCCTTGAATTTTTTTGGATAGTGGGTCCTTCTATCTTCCATAGCTTCTAACTGGGTTAGAATCTTGTAACTGGGATTCAAAGTCTCCTAACAAAGATTCATATGTAATGAATGTATTTCATAAGAATCCTAATAGAGTCCATCCTCTCACAAAGAAATTTCATATTAGTGCATCTTTTGTGGGAATCATTCCCACCAGGGTTTACTCTTTGATCAAGAGGTTCCCTAATCAACATATCTTGTGTTACTGTGTCATTGTGTATGTATATCTTTCTATGGTTTTTAATTACATTGCTTACATGGTTAAAATCTATTAAAGGTGATAAAATTTGTATTTATCTGATAAATAATTCACCCACCATGCTCTCAATTATCTTTGTGGACTTTACTTTCTAACATCCATTCAATGCTAGTACGAGTGGTCTGGAAGAAACCCAGTGGTGCAACTTTCAACTGACCCTCACTGCAAGTTTTGGCATCAAGCGAGACTGGCATGCCAAATTCAAAAATTTTTGAATCTCCCAGAATGGAGAGAGGTTATTGTAGGCCTCATAAACATGGTCATGTAGCATCTCATGGTTCGTAGATACCTCTCATGGGGTCTGAGATACGAGCCTCGAAAGATCACTGCCCAATCATGCTTAGTGCACCTTAGGGACACTTTGGTCCAACATGGTCTAGAAAGTTCTAGTGAATCAGTGGTCAAAACATGGTTGTCACTAAAATTTACCCACCCAACTAGACCTAATGGCATAGTCCAGTTGGTGCTGAGATGAATGGTTTGAAAGAAAGCTAGTGGTGCAACTTTCAACTGACCCTCACTACAAGTTTTGGCATCAAGCAGGACTGGCATGCCAAATTCCAGAAAAATTGAATCCCTCAGAATGGAGAGAGGTTATTGTAGGCCTTAGAAATGTATTCCTATAGCATTTCATAGATTGCTGATACCTCTCATGGGGTCTGAGATATGAGCCTCGAAAGAATGCTGCCCAATCGTGCTTAGTGCACCTTGGGGACACTTTGGTATGGCATGGTCCAAAACATTCTAGTGACTTAGTGGTCAAAATGGGGTTGTCACTAGTGTTTACCTACCCAACCGGAGCTAATGGCATAGTCCATTTGGTGTTAGGATGAATGGTTTGGAAGGAACCCAGTGGTGCAACTTTCAACTAAACCTCACTGCAAGTTTTGGCATCAAGCGAGATTGGTGTGCCAAATTCAAAAAAATTTGAATCTCCTAGAATGGAGAGAGGTTATTATAAGCCTCAAAAACATGTTCTTATAGCATCTCATGGATCATTGATAGCTCTCACAGGGTCTAAGATACGAGCCTCGAAAGATGGCTTCCCAATTGTGCCTAGTGCACCTTGGGGACACTTTGATTCGACATGGTCTGAAATGTTCTAGTGACTTAGTTGTCAAAATGGGGTTGTCACTAGCATTTACCTACCCAACTAGAGCTAATGGCATAGTCTATTCAATGTCAGGATGAATGGTTCAGAAGAAACCCAGTGGTGCAACTTTCAACTGACCCTCATTGTAATTTTTGAAATCAAGCGATACTGGTGTCCCAAATTTAAACAAATTCAAATCTCCCAAAATGGAGATAGATTATTGTAGGAATTAGAAACATGGTCTTGTAGCATCTCACAGATCACTGATACCTCTCATAGAGTCTGAGATATGATCCTTGAAAGATTGTTACCCAATTGTGCTTAGTGCACCTTGGGGACACTTTAGTCCGGCATGGTTTGAAATGTTCTAGTGACTCAGTGGTTGAAATGAGGTTGTCACTAGCATTTACCCACCCAACTGGAGCTAATGGCATAGTCCATTCAGTGCTAGGAAAAATGTGTTGGAAACAATTGTCTGAAGGAAATTGCTACTCAATTATGTATTGTCTTTGATGTCACACTATGTCATAGTCCGCAGCAATCAGCCTCTACCGAGCTCAGTCGGTCTACCAGTCAGGAATATTTAGTGTTTACCGAGTTCACTCAGTTGCCGAAGAAAAGATAGTGTTTACCGAGTTCACTCAGTTGCCGAAGAAAAGATAGTGTTTACCGAGTTCACTCGGTTGCCGAAGAAAAGATAGTGTTTACCGAGTTCAGTCGGTTATCAAAGGTAAAGAATTGTCGGTGTTTACCGAGTTCCCTCGGTCACCGAAAGATTATAGAAAGATATGATCACCGAGCACTGTCGGCCCTTGAAGGATTTTTTGCAAATAGAGTTTACTTAATTCCGCCGACTGTTATACTAAATAATGTCGATTTGACTAATCCAAAATCATATAAATAAAAGGTCAAAAGTGAAAAGTCAACAACAACATAGCAGAAGATTTACAGAAGAAAAGAAGGAAAGGTATATGCGAACTTGTGAAGGATGTTCAAATATCCTTGAGGAGAAGCAGAGATTTATTCGATCAGAAAGGATCAGAATTATGCAGAACAGAGATCTGTAATCAGCAAGACAGTTGCATTATTATACAGGTCACTTTTTCATTGTTACCTTCTTATCATTGTAATAGTGAATTCTAAAATCTCTTAACCGAGTTGGTTTAACAGCCATAATATAAATCCTCTAACAAGGTGACAATTCCATTGAATTGTTTTCAAGACCTCTTACCAGGCCACTCCTAGCAGGGTGTTTTAAATCCTCTAACAAGGTCACACCTAACAGTGTGTTTTGTAACCTTTCACCGGGTTGGCTTCTAACCGGGCATCACTTCAGAAAAGTGAAAATCAGTATCTAGATACATTGGTGGTTTTTCCCATATTGGGTTTCCACGTTAAATCTTGTGTCTCTTGTGTTCTTAATTGCTTTCACAATCATATACATGTTTTGATGAATATCTAAAGATAATATTGATAATACTTTCTGCATCTTCAAAGTTACTGCAATCTACTTACCGAGTGCCAAAACAAATAACAGTGTTAAGATATCCGAAGGGATCTGCAAAGAATTAATAATCAAGATTTATGGTTGTCTGATTCACCCCCCCCCCTCTCAGTCACTTCATCCATATTCCATCAAAATGGTTTGGAAGAAACCTAGTGGTGAAATTTTCAACTGACCCTTACTGCAAGTTTTGGCTTCAAGAGAGACTGGCATGCCAAATTCAAAAACATTTGAATCTCCCAAAATGGAAAGAGGTTATTGTAGGCCTCAGAAATGTAGTCCTATAGCATGACATAGATTAGTGATACCTCTCACAAGGTCCAATATATGAGCCTCAAAAGATCACTTCCCAATCATGCTTAGTGCACCTTGGGGACACTTTGGTCCGATATGGTCTAGAATGTTCTAGTGACTCAGTGGTCGAAAGGAGGTTATCACTAGCATTTACTCACCCAACCAGAGCTAATGGCATAGTCCATTCAGTCATAGGATGAATGGTTTGGAAGAAACCTAGTGATGCAACTTTCAACTGACACATCCTGAATTGTTGATCCAACCACTGAGACCTATGACTATGCCTTGCATACTTGTAAACAAGATTCTTCCTGAAATCTAAAATAAAATCAACAACATTGTATTCTTTTATAACCAACTCACATCTAGAGCCTTCACCTCCACTTTTTAATGTATATTTAACGGTTTCATATACCTTTTTGTGGACAATTTACCTTAAATGTTCTTACATCAATTTTTATGCCACTGTCAATTTCTAGGACTAATGATGAGCATATGGTGGTTCCACATCTCTGTGAAATTTATTTTTGAGTTTTAAAAAATCAATTGATTGTATTCAATCAAGGGGAAGTCCTTTAACATCTACTTACTCAATATAGTCAGACCGCCGAAATTACAAGTCTATAGAAAAATCATGTGATGGATACTTTCAAGAGGACTTGGGCTGAAACTATCTGTCATCAAATCAACTGTGCAAGTATTTTTTCAAAATCATTTTGTATACAATTTTCCCTCAAAGGAATGCCCATTTAAGAAAAATGCAATTGTTGTTTCTCATTACAAATCATGTTTGAAGAAAAGATCTTTCCTAATTCTCTAAACTATATCTAATTCAAAACATTACTATTAAGTGTTAGGTTGAGTTACCAAGCTAAACGTGCCTCTCTTAAGGGACCCAGAGAATATAGTTTTTACTTTTCACAAGTAAATAGAATCAGATATCTGAACATATCAAATATTTGAAATCTCTCACCAAAATTTTACCGAAATCTCTCTCTCTCTCTCTCTCATATATATATATATATATATATATATATATATATATATATATATATATATATATATATATATATATATATATATATATATATATATATATATATATATATATATATATATATATATATGAAGTCCTTTAATATCTACTTACTCAATATAATCAGACTGCCGAAATTACAAGTCTATAGAAAAATCATGTGCTGGATACTTTCAAGAGGACTTGGGCTGAAACTATTTGTCATCAAATCAACTGTGCAAGTATTTTTTTGAAATCATTTTGTATAAAATTTTCCCTCAAAGGAATGCCCATTTAAGAAAAATGCAGTTGTTGTTTCTCATTACAAATCATGTTTGAAGAAAAGATCTTTCCTAATTCTCTAAACTATATCTAATTCAAAACATTACTATTAAGTGTTAGGTTGAGTTACCAAGCTAAACGTGCCTCTCTTAAGGGACCCAGAGAATATAGTTTTTACTTTTCACAAGTAAATAGAATCAGATATCTGAAAATATCAGATATCTGAACATATCGGATATTCAAAATCTCTCACCAAAATTTTACCGAAATCTCTCTCTCTCTCTCTCTCTCTCTCTATATATATATATATATATATATATATATATATATATATATATATATATATATGAAGTCCTTTAACATCTACTTACTCAATATAGTCAGACCGCCGAAATTACAAGTCTATAGAAAAATCATGTGCTGGATACTTTCAAGAGGACTTGGGCTGAAACTATCTGTCATCAAATCAACTGTGCAAGTATTTTTTTGAAATCATTTTGTATACAATTTTCCCTCAAAGGAATGCCCATTTAAGAAAAATGCAGTTGTTTTTTCTCATTACAAATCATGTTTGAAGAAAAGATCTTTCCTAATTCTCTAAACTATATCTAATTTAAAACATTACTATTAAGTGTTAGGTTGAGTTACCAAGCTAAACGTGCCTCTCTTAAGGGACCCAGAGAATATAGTTTTTACTTTTCACAAGTAAATAGAATCAGATATCTAAAAATATCAGATATCTAAACATATCAGATATTCAAAATCTCTCACCAAAATTTTACCGAAATCTCTCTCTCTCTCTCTCTCTCTCTCTCTCTATATATATATATATATATATATATATATATATATATATATACTCTCTCTCTCTCTCTCTCTCTCTCTCTCTCTATGTGTGTGTGTCCACACGCTAATCTAGTCATACTTCAATTTGACCATACATGCTTCAATTTCTAAGTTAGGTTCCAAAATACTTTACATGATTCCACAAAAATGCTTCATACATTTCACTTACATAGGTTAGCCAAGATATATCAAAAGTTAATATCAAGTAGAATTCATAAATGACACACAATGCTTTGTCTTATCCAAAAACCATAGGACCAAAAACATCAAACTGATGAAATGGTAATACTGTAATAACTTGTTATCTTTTGAAGGAATAGAGAAACAAACTAGATAAACTTATAAACCATGTATCTTGATGTTTGAATATTCATAACACATGAAAAATTGATAAGAGAAACATCTACTACAATAAAACATATTGCCTAAAATGAAAACCTATATTTGTATTTATGGAGCAATGTGGACCTAAACATGATGAATAAAACCACAAAATTTCTAGAGAAATAACAACATGGGTCAATAGAAGTATGTTGACATCAATGGCAACTAGTATAACCTATGCACAAAAATATCCTTCAACAAAATTATCAATGATAAATATCCAATAATGTGTGTTTATGTACACACACACATATCCAAATATCTAAATATGCGCTTCTCTAAGTCATTACTTCCAAGGGAATCCATGGATTGGAAACCTTGAGAAAGTGACCTAGAGCTCCCTAGGCATGGAGTCACAAGGGTGTTTAGAATGCTCTCAGCTAGAGCTATCAAGCCTATAACCTTGCTAGTAAACCATGCAATGGGAGATTCAAAGAGACAAGGGCAAGAATGCCAATATCCTCAAGAATCAAAATGGAAATGCAATGCAATGCTATATTGGAATGAAGATGAAACTAAGATATGGAAATGAAAGTATTACAAGACTTTGCTAATTAAGCTATGTGAGTTGAACTAGAAACACGAAAGTAAAGTAAACTAAAATTCCATGAAAGCTAAGCTAAATGCAAGAATGAAAGCTAGATTGCAAGAAGATCTCCAAAGCTCCAAAGTCACCAAGAAAACCTGTAGCATAATATTAGCATAAAGAGTGGATCCTTTGAATGAGAAAAGAGCTCTTCTTTTATAGAAAGTGAGAATCAATGGACAATGGAGATTAAGAGAAAAAAGAGTTGATCAAGGGTAGAGTTTGAAAGTGGGATCAATCCATGTGCACAAGTCTCCTCCAATGAGAGTGAAGTGTTGACTTTTGAGCCTCATGTGAGACAAAAAGGCCTTTTCTCCCTTTTATAAAATAAGAATAATGCTTTACTTGTGCAACTTAGAATAAGAGGAAAGTGGGGACTTTTTATTTAATAAAAGGGGAGGGAATTCCTTTTAATTAAATAAAGACTTAGGATAAAATGGTTAGCCCATAGAATATAATCGAATAAATGATAGAATTAGGATTTGATCAAAGAAATTGATTTAATTTTGAAAATATTGCAAATATTGATTCAAGAAATTGATAAATTGAAGAATGGGGCCTAAAGTCTAGGTGACCATTTTAGGGTGCATACATTTGCCCCTCTTTGAATAATGTGAGATTGATTTGGGATCACATGTAATCAAAGAATGAATTTTAAATGTGAGATCGATTTGGGATCACAAAACAACCTAGATGTGTGATCGACGGATGAGAACATATCAGGACAAAGATAAGCTAATTGAAAAAGACAAGGCTAACATCCCTATAAATAGGTAATTGTCAAGTCTCAGTTAAGAGATAAGAATCTCAAGCAAGGTTTGATAAAATTGAATCAAGGATTGAATTTTGATAGGTACTTCCCCCTTGGAATCAAAATTGAAATCAGGTAGAGGAGAAATAGTAAATTGATAAATTTGGTCAAATCACTAGAAATCATAATCAAAGATGAAAGATGATAGAATAAACATCAAGCAATGAAGGTATGCCCCAGTTTAACTAGGTTCGGCTGAGAAAGATATAGGGTAAAGATGAAGTCAAACCCTAGAGAGATGAAGTGAAGGAGATCACTGGAAGACTAGGGTAGTGAGAGAGATGGAGATGAAGAAATGAAGATGCCCCAGTGAAGATCGAAGGATCAGGCCTCAAACGGTCAGCCAACTGTGCAGAAGAAGAAGAAAATTTGAAATGCAATTTTGACTATCAAGATGAACTCATATTTTGATTTTGATCTTGAAAATGGATCCAGAACATTGAAATTAGCTAATGGTGCAATTTTTGTGCAATTCTGAGATATTTTGAAAATTAGGTCAAAATGTTATATAAGGGGTAAAAAGGTCATTTTCAAATTCATTTGTCTTTTGTGATATTGAGAACTTTGAGAGCTCATAGAGATATTATGGCTTAGTAGGCAACAATTCTCATCCACACACATCGATTTGAGCATGGTCAGTTGCACAACTGGCCTCCTCACTATGGTGCCCTGGTAAGTTTTCAGAAAAACTAACCTTTTGAGTTATTTAATGCATTTAAAACATGTTTTTTAATATTTCAAATTATATGCATGTGAAACATCATACGACACTTAGAAATTATCACACATAATATATTCTATATCGTGCGATAGTTCATGGGTTCACAAAGTGTCGTATAGCAGTTCTAGAAAGTATCACATGATATTGGATGAAACATCGTACAACCTTGTGTGAACTATCTGATAAGGCAAGAGTATCGCACTACTATTGAAGTAAGTATCACATGATACTATATCAAAAAATAGTATCACAGTAGTATAATGAGAAGTATCATATGGTTTTAATTTGAACAATATAACATGGGTACAGATAATTTTTTCATGTGATATTACTTGTACTATTTTTAGACATCCAACATGATATGTTCTGACATTTGGTTTGTGGGTTTATGGTTTGTAGGAGGCTTTTTCAATGCTCACCATCAGAGCACCGAGGGTAGTTGGTTTACACTGCATCATGGATTTAGATACTCCTAGTAGAGATGACCTGATTAGCATGGGATTTGGGTACCTGCTGGACATGCCCCATATATGGGCACACCATGGGTTGCTGATAGCTTTGGCAGAGAGGTGGCACAGTGAGCATAACACCTTCCATCTACCAACTAAAGAGGCCTCGATCACATTAGAGGACATCTACCAGATCCTATGGATACCCAGCCATGGAGATACAGTGAGTACAATCATGTTTGTAGATGTTCATTAATGTAATGTTTTCATATGATGAAAACTGACATGATTTTTTGTTGGCATAGGTATACTACAATAAGGCTCCTATAGATGTGAAATAGGCCATCCGAGACCTCTTTTAGGATGTGACTATCATAGATATACATCTCAACTAGGATCTCCTAATTAAGGAGTATGGTCGGGACTACCCAGTGGCATGCATCATGTGCTCGATAGTAGCACAGGCCTTGATCACTAACAGGAGCCAGAGAGGGTTCCCACTAGGCTAGGGTAGGTTGGTAGTAGATTTGGAAGCACACCCTAGATAGATGGCATGGGGTCCAGCCATCCTAGCAGACATGTATCACAAGCTGCATGAGATTGCATACAAGGAGGGTAGATCTTCATCATGTGGAGTTGTCTTGGCTTAGTTATGGGCATGGGAGCACATAGTCATTGTGCAACCACCTGTATAGACTCGGGAGCAGAGATGCCCCTACATATACAGGTACATGGGATTTATTTCATAGCTCCATAGCGGAGATCTGACATACTATAGGAGGCTACTAGATGAGCTCATAGCCTTCGAGTGGAGACCATACCAATAGTGTGAGCAGTGGAGTGATAGGGATTGTGAGATAGGGTATATGTTGTATAGCCAGACACTACTAGGTTGACATGCAGAGATTTTTGAGTGCTTTGTTATCTCTCAGGTATGGAGGCAGTTTGGTCATCAGTAGAGGGTACCTTTGGAGACCACTACATATGCTAGGTGCAGGGAGGATGAGGGATTGGGATGGTTGTCAATGTTGGACTACCAACAGGTGGCACAGTAGACAACAGGGTTACATAAAGAGCCTTGGGATTATCTACCTGACATGGCAGATGCAAGAGTTGATGCAACTTATAGCGCAGAGTGTCAGAGACAACCTTTCCCTAGATTCATGGTTCCAAATGCAGACCCATAGGTACAAGGCAGAGATGATGATGATGGGGGAGACAGAGGAGGGGGAGGAGGGATGAGAGCAGTGGTAGGGCAGGGATCTATATTAGGTGGTCAGAGATAGTCATGGAGATAGGTATCAGATGATGAGGAGGGAGAGGAGGATGTGGTGAGATTAGTTTTCTGATGGGTGGATACAGGGTAGGAGTAGCCTACGGATAGGGGAGGGGAGGATCTCTATGCTAGGATTCAGGTCTTAGAGACTGAGGTATAGCAGCTGAGGACTATAATTTCTATACGTGATCAACAACTACTAGATGCATGAGTCAAGATAGAGTGGCATGAGAGGGTAGCATGAGAGGATGCATAGAGATCTAGAGGGAGGTAGCATAGGTGGCATATTATCATGGTCTATACATAGTAGTCATACCCAAGGGACAGAGGGTGCCACTCTACTCTGAGAGGGCAGGGAGATCAGACATGCTAGGTGACAAGATGGGCCCACCGGCTCCACTAGCACCACCTCCATGTGATGGGGAGAGTCAATCCTAGGTCTAGGGCTTAGATGTACATACATATCCTGAGACTTTGATCCAGATTTTGGGATCACACATTGTACTTGTATCATGATATATATATGAGATGATTGGATTTATGATTTATCTTGTGTACTTGTCTCACTTGTCATGGATGTTTCAGTATAATTGTCTTGTTATATTGCTCAAATGTATGATATATTCTTATATATGCTCATGTATAATCTCTCTCATAGATGTATGTTTAGTTCTCATGTGTATGATATAGACTCATGTTTCTGAAAATAATCTCTTTATGATATAGATATGATGATAAGATTAACCCCTTGTGATGACAAGAAAATGATGTGATGTAAAAGATAAGGAATGAAAGACATAATCGAGAAGAAGAAAAAGGTGAGCACAGCTGACTGACAAGTCCATGAAAGATGAAAGGAGAGCTCTCTCCATATGCAAGATGCAAAACTAAACTAACATGAACCTAAAAATGCAAGCTACTATGAAAAGTTGTTTACTTGCAAGGTCACAAAGCCATTAGACTCTAATAATCATCATCAAGTTGTATTGGTAGCATCAAAAGATCATACAATACACACTAGTATAACTATGTGAATCTAAATATGATCTATATCAAATAGGTATGTGGGAATCCCACCTAGGCATCAAAGACATTAGGTCAAGATGACTAGTGTAGTGAGGTTCCCTAAGTTTGGTATAGCAAGATTACACTTGCATCAAGACACAAGAAAGTCAAGATGACTACAAGCATGCACTTACAGAAAATAGTCAAGGATAATACATTGTAGATCCTAGTGTCAAGTGGAACAAGCATGAATGGTCATGATAGTTAGGATCAACAAAATATACCCATAGGCAGAAAATAAATAAAACATGTCCTTGTGCCCCCAAGCTTCTAGCTCTACATCATTGAAAACTATTAGGGAGAGAACACTCAGCAAGGAAATCATCATAGATAGCACACAAAGAAATAAAGTCAAGCAAGTCTCAGCAAGCCAAGTGTTTAAGTGCGTGTGTGTAGGTCATAGATTCAAACTTTGAGTATCGCATCTGCTAGTGAGAAATATCACATCATTCTAGACTACGGGTAGGATATTTGATAAGCATTGAGGAACACTAGATGCTAGGGAAATGTTGAAAAACATAGTTGGGGAAGTGTTGAAAAACACTGTTTGTGAGGTGTCCTAAAGGCTAACACATCCAAGAGACCAAAGCTAACACAGTTATGCCCCCTAGACAAAGACAAAGACTAATTCCAAATGAAGGCAACAAGGACAAGGCATGATGCAGAAAGGCTAAGTGTTGATGATGAGTGCTAAGAAACAAGGGTGCAAAGGCCTCAAGTAGCCCCTGTTTCCAAGTTTTCACCACTTGACAAATTTTTTGATTTTTCAATTTTTTTTGTATTTTTGCTACCAAGGCACCTATTTCTAGGTTTTCACCAAGGCAATTTTTCTATTTTTTTGAATTTTTTCTATTTTTTTTAATTTTATTTTATTTTTTTCAGGACTTTATGTGCTTTTTAGGATTTTTTCAGCATCATATATGAATTTTTTTTAAAAAATTTTAGGATCAATAAATATGTACAAAGGATGCCCCCAGATAGAACAGGCATCATGGATAGAACTTCTTCAGGTGCAAGACATTGATAGGATCAGGGAGCTGCTCTCCCTCTTTATTAGATAATAAATAAGCACCTATCCAAAAAGCTACAATAATGATGTAAGGTCCAAGCCAATTAGGTTTGAATTTTCCCTTTTTGATCTCTATGTTGTTCATTTTTAGGATTTTCTCATAGGACAAGATCTCCTACTTGGAATTCTCTAGGGAGAACCTTTTTATTGAAGGCCTTGGACATGTGCTTTTGATAGACCCTCATATGGTCAAATGATCCTTTACATTTCTCATCAAGAAGTTCTAACTCTTGAAGTCTCATGGCATGGTAGTCTTCATCTATCACTAGACCTTTGAGGGAAACTCTAAGTGAAGGAATCTCAACATCTAAAGGTAACACTACTTTAGCACCATAAGTAAGGGAAAAAGGAGTAGCCCTAGTAGGAGTTTGAATACTTGTTCTATAAGCCCACAAAGCTGGATTTATCTATAAGTGCCAATCTCTACCATTATTATGAACTATTCTATGTAGGATTTTAAGAGTGGTTTTATTTGAGGCCTCTACTTGACCATTTCCTTGTGGAAAGTAAATGGAGGACCAATGTTGGTTGATCTTGAACTTCTTGCAGAGTTTCTTAAGGTCCTTATTTTTTAATTAACCTCCATTGTCATTGAGAATCTCAGAAGGCACACCATACTGATAGATGATATGGTTTAGGATGAAAAGAAAAACTATCTTACCTGAGGCAACAGAAAGTGAGACAGCTTCTACCCATTTAGTAAAGTAGTCAATAGCAGTGATGATAAATTTGTGTCCACCTGATGAGTTGGGATGAATCTTCCCAACAAGATCAAAGGCCCAACACTAAAATGGCCAATGAGATATAGAAGGAATAAGCTCCTTGCTTGGAGCATGGATTAGGTGACCATGTTTTGACACTTATCACAGGATTTTGCAAAAGCTATTGCATCCATCTGCATGGTAGGCCAATAGTACCCCACCCTAATACTTGATCAGATTCTTCCTTTTCTAAGCATCTAAGAAGTGTCCTGTCTAGACCCTTCCTATACAAATCACCAAAGATAAGGGAATGGTGAGAGGCATTTTGGGTAAGGTTTCTTCATTCAGAGCAGTTAAAGGTATCATAGATAATGCCATCACAAAGGTATGAATAAATGGCACCATATCGGGATGATTCTTGACCAACAAGGGTATAGATAACATGGCTTTCTTGGGAGTCATAGATAGGGTAATGTATCTCTTCCACCAGGAATTTAAATCTGGATTCATGCTACTCTAACTGGAGGAGTGAAGAAAGTGTATCCATAGCATTAGCTACTTTGTTTTCTGCTCTAGGGATTTGCTAAAATGTGACAAATGTGAAATGTCATCTCAATGAATCAACCATTTTCTTATAAGGTACCATTTTCTCATCCTTTGTTTGATATTCTTCATTAACCTAGTTGATTATCAGCTGTGAATCCCCATAAATATGTAGCTCTATGATTCTCCATTCTATGGCCATCTTGAGCCCATTTTTCAAAGCTTCATACTCAGCAATGTTGTTTGTATATGGGAATAATAACTTGTAAGATTTAGGAATCATGTACCCATGAGGAGAAAAAAACAACACACTAGCTCCAGAACCATTTTGCATAAAAGATGCATCAAAGAACATCTTCCATGTTCTCTTAGTCATGTACATGAGCTGCTCATCTGGAAAGGCAACTTGAATAGGTGCACTGTCTTGAATTGGGAAGTCAGCTAATTGATTAGCTATAGCTTGTCCTTTGATAGCTTTACGATCAACGTATTCTATGTCAAATTCTGAAAGAATCATCATACATTTAGCAAGTCTACTAGTGAGGGTAGCCTTACTGAGCAAATACTTGAGAGGATCATTTTTTTCTATGAGGTGTATTGTGTGAGAAAGCATGTAGTGTTGCAACTTTTGGAAGCAAACACCACTATGAGGCAAGCTTTTTCAATACTGGTGTAATTAACCTCATATGAAACAAGCATACAGCTGATGTAATATATGGCTCTTTCTTTCCCCTTTTCATCAAGTTGGGCTATTAATGCCCCCAAGGAAGATTTTCTTGCTGAAACATATAGAATGAGTGGCTTCCCTAGGATAGAAGGCATTAAAATAGGAGGATTTGCCAAATATTTCTTGATTTGGTCCATTCTTTTTTGACAATCCTCATTCCAGATACATTGAACTCCCTTATGTAAGTTCTTATTGAGAGTTTGAGCTCTATCTGCTAGCTATGAAATGAACCTCCTTATAGATTGAAGATGTCCCTAGAGACTTCTCATTTGATTGATGTTTTTAGGGGGTGGCATATCCATGATTGCTTGGACTTTTTCGGGATCTACCACTATTCCTTTCGCTGAAATAATGAATCCTAGGAGTTTTCTAGAGGTAACACCAAATGCACACTTTTTTTTATTTAATCTTAGTTGGAATTGTTCCATGTGATCTAGAATGACTTCCAAATCACCTAAGTGTTTGTCCATTTTCTTATATTTTGCCAAGGTGTCATCCACATAATCTTCCATATTCTTATGCATCATGTCATGAAAGATAGTTGTCATAGCTTGTTGGTACGTAGCTCCTGCATTTTTAATCCAAAAGGCATAATGCTCCAACAATAGGTACCCCATGCACAAGTGAATGCAGTCTTTTCATGGTCTTTAGGAGCTATCTTGATTTGATTATACCTAGAAAAACCATCCATCAAGGAATAGATCTCATAACCTGTGGTCATGTCCACTATCATGTCTATATTTGGGAGTGGAAAATCATCTTTTGGGCATGCTCTATTGAGGTCTCTAAAGTCTATGCAAATTTGAATGGATTTGTCATGTTTTGAAACTGATACAATATTTTATATCCATTCAGCATAATCAATAGCTCTTATAAATCCTGCACTAAGGAGTTTTTCTAACTCTGCCTTGACTAGAAGAGCTATATGAGGATGCATTTTTCTCAATTTTTGTTTGACTAGTTTCACACTTGGAGATATGACAAGTGATCGATAATAAGATTAGTGTCCAACCCTGGCATATCTAAATAAGGCCAAGAAAAATTCATCTTCTTTCTTTGTAAGAACTTGGTGTATGCTTCCCTTTCTTGTGTCGATAAGGACTGAGCCAAGTGGATTATCTACGGAGCCTCATCAGTACCCAAGTTGACTTCTTTTGTTGGCTCAACAAGCACTGAAGATCTATCTTGAAAATAACTTGGGAGATGATCAAGTACCTCAACCTTAGGCACCTTAGAGAGGTTTTCACCTTTGGATACGTCATTTATTTTTACTATTTTTGGTTCTGACACTACCACAGAGTGGTTTTTTCCATCAAAACTCTTATTCTTTTTTTCTTTTCTTTTTATTTTTTGACTAAGGTACTTGATGTCTAGTTCTATCATGATAGTAGCTGGTTCACTGGTGGAAGAGACTATAGGTTCAATTGCATTGAGGTAACAGATTATCTCATAGTCATTCTAGAATGTCAAGAGCTCAGGTTCTTGATAACATTGGGACCAATTAATGAGCTGAGGGTTAGCAAGAGACAAGTCAATGGAAAGTTCAAGGTTGTGACTATAGATGATGTCATCTTTGGTGACTGAAGAGTCAGAGTCTGTCAAGTATTCTTCTAAGTTACCCAAATCAGGATTTGTCCTACCAAGAGAAGAATCATCCACTAGGGAAATACATGGGTTCCAATCCTCCAATGCTACATGTGACTCCTCATCTACCTCAAGATGAGAACTATAAGTACAGACAACACCAACATCCATGTCTACTATGGAAGAATCAGAGAGAGATTCCCATTCATACTTGTGTGAATCTTTATCTGAATCTCAACTGGGATGTTTACACCATGCATGTTTACGACATCTTGATGTGGAGGCTCTAATGTCACCAAGGGTAACACCTTCTCGAACACCATTCATGTATTGATTTTCTTGTTCAAGATCTTCAACAGTGGACTCTTCTTGTTCTAGGCTTGAAACTATTGTATGAGTAATTGGATTGCCTAAATCTCCCTAAAGGAGATTGATCGAAGGGACCCAATCTTCACACATATCTTGTTGGTTTGTCAAATTTGGAATTTATTTTGGTCCATCTTCAGTTTCTAACTCAGCAAGGATAGGAGTAGTTTTCTTGTTATGTTTCTCAAATCCTACGCCAACCATCTTCTTAGAGTTGCATCCAAAAAGAGCATGATTGAGAGGTTCAGCTCTAGCATCCAATCTTTGACTGAGAGGGCCATGTCCTAGATAGCCCATATTTTTGACAAGAGTATACCCTCATCCATAAGTCTTAGGAGAGGGAGAGAAGTTCTCATTATGCATGTATTTTTCTTCTTTATAAATCCAATCCCTAATAGCCACCTCTTCTTTCTCATCCTGGATAGGGACTAATGACTCTAAAAATGTGCCAAATAAAGTCATGGCTGAAGAGGAAGGTTTCATCTCTTGGGAAGGCTTACCATAGGACCTGGGTGAAACTGGTAGCTTTGTAAAGGAGTTGAGTTGATACCCCCACATACCAAGGTCTATTGACTTGAACTTATCTTTGCACTATGCTAGAGTCGCATTGAAATCCTCTACTTCTTTGTTGAGGGGAACATGATTCCCTACTAAAATGGAGTTGATAGATAAGGTGCTATCCCCAGGTATATAGATTTCTACTCCATTGTAGGGGAACTTAACACACTGATGGTAGGTGGATGGCACTACTTGCATCTCATGGATCTAAGGCCTACCAAGTAAGATATTGTATACCAAAGGACCAACATCAATGATTTGAAACAAAATGTATTTCTCAATGGGGCCAATCCTAACAAGAAGAACAAATAACCCCTTGGAACTTCTTTCTACCTCATCATAGGCTTTTATGGTAATCTTCTTTCTAGGATCGATGACCTCTTCTGAATAACCTAATGTTTTTAAAAGAATTAAAGAAAAAATATTGAGCCCAACACCCCCATCTATCAACACACACCTGACATGGGTTTTATGGATCATGACTTCAATGTGAAGGGTGAGATTATGCGGGTGGCTCAAAGCTTTGTCATCTTCCTCCAAAAAGGTTAGGTAATGAGGGTTGGCAAGATAATTGACCATGTTTTGGAATTGATTGACATCTAAATTGTTAGGGACATTTGTTGCACACAAGGCATCCTCAAGGACACGCTTATGTCTTGGGGACAACTCTAAGAGCTCAAAGATTGAAATCTAAGTCGGGGTTCTTTGCAACTGATCAACAAGGTTATAACTCATTTTGGGGTCAACTACTGATTTGGTGGTGACATTCTTGGATGTCACTTGTTTGGGTTTATTGGATGGATTGGAACTAGGTCCTCTAATGACAATAGGACCTTGACTTCTCGTCACAACATTAAAAGCTTGGGATGACCTTCTAGAGTGAGGACCCCTTAGCACCACCATAGGTTGTTCATCAAAGATAGGAGGAGAGTCCACATCATAACCATAGGGATCCTTGCTCCTCATCATGTTGACACTTTCCTCCACAACTTCAAGCATGTTGACCACATTTTTTGCAATTGCGTAAGTGTAGTTGATCTCAGCCTTGCCATTCTTTGGTTTAGAGGTTTCCCCCTTCTCATATTTAGGCAAAGGTTCTTTAAAAGCCTTGTGATTAGCATTAGTGTTCAAACCATCCACCTTAAGTTTTCCACTCTCAATAAGATCTTGGATGATATGCTCTAGTTTCCAACAGTGTTCGATATCATGTCCAATACCATTGTGGAATTTGCAGAAAGCTTTCTCATCCCACCAATGTGGTTTAACATGAGGACTATGGTGCTTTCCGGGATCTTGAGGATGTGCAAGATTGTTGGCAATGAGTGTTTTGAAGACATCCTCATAGGAATCACCTGTAATACCCCAAAAATGGGCTATAGGTTCATTAATCTCCTACATCATCAAATCGAATGAAATCAACATCAAAGTCCTAACCTAAGGCACATCTAAACATTATCGAATCCTAATTGATTATCTTAATTCTACATTGGGGAATATTCCCAGTAATATTCCTATTTATCCTAATTATCTTTAATTTAATGATTATCTGGTGATAAATCTTATTTATCCTAAAATTTGATTAATTGAATATTCTAAATATTTAATTAATTAGATTTAATTATATTTATTCTTAATTATTATTATTTAAATTTGACAATAAATCAAAATTCCTGTCATTAATTGATTAAATTCTTATTTAATTAATTAAAGCAAGTTGTCATATTTAATGATATTATTTTTGAATAAAAATTTAATTTTAATAATTGATTAACCAATAAATCAATTGTTATTTTTAATTCTTAAAATCAGTTAAGTTGAGAATAAATCACTTTATTTATTTATTTAATTCATAATTATTATGCACATTCAAAAAAATAGTTAAACTTGAAATCAGAAAATCAATTCAAGTTGTTTTAGAAATAAACTCAGCTCTAATTTGAGTTAAAAAGTTGTTTTTGCATGATTTTGCATGATTTTGTGAATTAATTATCTTTTATACTTTGATAACTCAAAAATCAACCTGAGTTTATCTGAGTGATTTATGGCTTTTTCCATGCATCCCCAAAGTCATGGATTTCTATAAAATCAAGGCTCAGCTCTTCATAATCATATCTCAAAATTTGCAAACTTATGCTGGTGAATTGACATCTGAAGAATTGAAGCTTCTTTTGCGAATCAACAACTTTTGTGAGATCATTCATATTTTTCATATCAGTTCTTAGAATTATTGTATATGAATTTTTCATATAGATTATATTCCATATCATTTTTCATCTTATTGCATAGAAAAACCAAAAATATAGATTAATTTGCATCTAATTCATATCTAGATTTTGCATTCAAATCCTTCGTTTAGGTGTCCTCAAGGTCACTGATCTCAGTATAATCCAAGAATATATAATCCCATCTACTAGAAGGCAGTAACTGGTTAGATTAGTTTCCATTTCACTGCATGATTTTTATTTTTGCTAACCTCTAATGTTTTACTGAAGTGTTGTGTCCACAGATAGGTACAAAATTCACACACACATTTCTAGCGCCCACCGTGGGGCCCTGAAACAGGTTTCCATTCAATTTCTATCAATTTCTATCATCTTCTTGTCATTTTCTGTTCCAAGCTATGATTTTTAATTTCTGTTCATACAATTTTCGTACAAGTTTTGTCAGAAACTCATACCAGGAGATACCCACTATCGTATGATAGTTGATTTGATCAAGAATCGTACCATCAAAATTACAGTGTCATTTGAAATCTCTGTTGTCATATGATCAGATACCCAGTGTCGTATGAGTTTTTGGACTATCATCTAGGAGGTGACCCACTGTCATACAAGTTTTAGTGCCAGGTTTCAATTGTTGCTTCACTTTTTTTTAGGTAGTTTTCCAGATTTGTTTTCCTGATTTGGACTAATAGCTAACATTAACAATTGAAAGTTGTTGTTTCTAATTGATTTCTACTGATTTTGATTGAGAAAAAGTGTGAGAATTGCTAAAAATAGATAAGAATCTAGTAAGCACATTGTGAGGAATTCAGGTAGCCTTTTCAACTGATAACATTTTGATTTGGATTAAAAAGAACTCTTGCATGTCAAGCTTGTGTGACCTTTATCGCTTTCATATCACATATTTCATTTTGGGCTATAAAAATGAACATAGATTTTCTTTTCAACATCTTTGTTACACATGGTAAATAGGCCCTATGAACACTATTCGGGGTTCTTGAGAGAGTGGGTTTCTAGTGAAACTGTTCTAAATGAAGGAACCCTTATAGGTAGGGAGGATACTGAGAGCATCTCATGTTCTACTAGATTTGTGCATCTTCAGCTTTTGATTGATACATTCTCTCTCTGGAGTGGTTGATAGATCATGAGTGGTCAACATCATAGATCTTTGTGAGATAATCTTGGTCTTAGCGTGTTGGATTAATCTATCTACTTTGTTTGGGTTAAAAGTGAAAAGGCTAGAGGACTATGCTCTACTCCCTTTTTGGGTAGTACCAGAAACTCAGATCCTTGAATCTGGAACTAGTCTCAATGTGGTATATTTTGTGAGTCACCTTTAGAGAGGGTTAACCATAGTGGACATTCCCTTAATTGGGTCAACCACGTTGATGGAACCTCAAGCAATAATAGCCATTTTCACCGTGGTAGTGACAACCAATATATAAATGTCCTTGTGGAGGAAATCTTCACAGATGTGGTCTCTTGTTGGGCTGTTAGATCTCCCTAGCAGATCCTAAAGATTAAGTTCTCAGACTATGTCAAAACCCTGGTGCACCTGGATTGGATTTCACCCTCTTAAGATCACAAAAGTTGCAGATTCAAACCATTACTAAAAACCCTAGTGAGGCCAAATTTTCATTTTCTAGGAATATGTGCATTATTGCAAAACTTTTTGGAACATACACTGTTAGCACTCCCAAGGATTATCACAATTCATTCACTTGATTGTTCATGCATAGGGTTGCTTTGTCCCCTGTTCATTATTTTTAGACTTGCTTGAAATCACTTGCTTGCTGTTTTGCATGCTTGCTTATCTATCTGGTTGTTGAAAATGAATCAATCTGCTATAACCTTCAAATCTGGATAGTAAAAATTACAATCAATCTGAAACTAAAAATCTCAAAAATTGCAAAATTTGATGTCAAACACCTTTCTGGAGTCAAAAGTCATCTTGTAAAGTTAGAAATTTGTACGACTTTTGGCTATTATCATTTTAGAACCCCCAGATTGTCATATAGTAACTAGTATATTGTCGTATGAGTTTTGTTGCCAGTCAATTCAAAAAAGTCAAAAAACCCTTCTATCAACTATCATATGAGTTTTGCAATAGTCGTATGAGTTTTTCAATTGTCATTTCATCCTATACCCACTGTCGTATGAGTCTGTAGAAAGTCATTTGAGAAATTTTGAAAAATTGCCAGAAAGTTGTCAGAATTGCCAGATACCCAGTCTTTTCAGCCTATTTCCAGAATCTGTCAAACAAATCACTGTGTCAAGAACAGAGCAGCAACTATTGAGAATCCAATCATTTTCCTAAAGTGGCCCTTTTGAATCCAATCCATCCTTCTGTTTAATCAATTTGAGTCTTTCTCATCTTGTGTCAAAACCTTGTCATAACTATCAATCTTCAATCAATCATCAAAATGGCTAAGTGTTGTGAACTCATGTCTGCTATCTTTTGGGAATCTACCCATACATCCAGGGCATAGTCTCCTTCATCTAAGTCCAATCTAAGCTTGAATCAATCAAATCTTGACAAGGTTGCATCATTTAATCTTCTTGAATCAATTCATTCTTTAGTTGTCTTCATCATATTCTTTTGCTTCACCCAAGGTTAATGGTGGAAACTAGAGCTTCCTCTCACAAGAAATCTGGAGAAGCATCTCATACCTTACCTATAACCACTATCAAGGGTCCAAATCTTGAGAAACTCTACAATTTTGGTCTTTATGAAGATTATAGTCTTGGCAATTTTCAATTAAAAACTGGTTACATTCCTCCTTCATCAACTCACGGAGGTAATCAAAAAACTCCTCCTCAATCTATCCCAAGGAGAACTCCTACCATGTCTCAAGTAAGGACAAACTTTGGCTCTCAAAGAGATCAATCTCAACATGGTGCAGATCGGGAACCCACACCTAAAGAAATTGCTCAATATCAAAATGATGATAACTTCAAACAAATGATGAAGCATTTCTTGAAAGCAGATAGAGAAGCATACTTTTTATAATTATCTCATCAAGGAGCTAAACCTCCTCCCAAATTTAATGTTGAAGATATCATTATGCATGAGGAAGAAACTCCACTCACAGCTATGATGAAACAGATGCATGCCATGCAAGTCAAACTTAACAAACTTGAGAAAGAAAAGGAACCCAAGGAGTTCTCCATGGAGGCCCTATGTCCTTTTCCATTTGACAAAGACTTGTACATGCCACCATTCCCAAAAAGGGTGGAAATGCTGAAATATGATAAGTATGATGGACACTCAGATCCTCAAGATCATGTCAGAGAATTTTGTACACAATCTATAGAGTTCATGCATGAACTAACCTATTTGATGCATCTCTTTCCTTGATCTTTGGGAGGAGTAGCTATTCATTGGTTCTCTAGATTGCCTTCTACTATCAAAACTTTTGAGGAGTTGATCAAATTTTTCTATCAGCAATACTCCTACAATATCCAACATCTAGTCTCCATGATCGATATTTGCAATCTCAAACAATATCCAGGAGAATCATTCCTAACATTTCTCAAGAGATGGAGGAAGAAATTCTCTCTATATGCTAGGCCTATTCCAGAAATTGAGAAACTAGAAATCTTCATCAATAATCTTGTCCCAAAGATCAACTACCCTTTACAAATGCAAGATCATACATCTTTTGATAAGATGGTAGACAATGCGATCAAAATTGAAAAAGTACTTGTGAAAAAAGGAGATATCACACTTCAAAAGGACAAGTATGAATCAGGATCCAATTCTAAAGACAAGAACAAAAATTGGAACAAGAATAAAGGCATCATCATAGATGGCGTTGTTGATACTATCTATGCCCCATCAAAAGAATAAACTTTTAATCTAACTATCGGCACCCAGGCCATCAAAGCCTCAAAGCAAAAGGTGTCTGAACCATCTCAAAAGAAGCCAAAATACAAATCTTGGTCCGCTGATAATAAATGAAAGTTCACTCCTCTAGGAGAATCTTTAGAATTAGCTATGAGAACTCTATTAGCTAATAACATCATCTCTTTTCTTGAGATCCGACAATTTGATCCTGATCCTAAACCAAAATGGTGGAGAAAAAATGAATTTTGTGATTTCCATCGAGGTAAAGGTCACAAAACTAATAACTACTTACGCTTGAAACATACTGTTCAAGATCTGATTGATAAGGGAGACATCACGATTGACAATCATAAGAGCAATAATGATCATATAGCATTCACATAACCATTTCTGAAACATGGTCAAGAATTTTCATCTTCTCAACCTAATATGGGGGCAAAGGTCAATTATGCTTACCCTGGAAATAATGTTGTTATCAATATGGTTGAACCTTGTCTCTCTGAGCATTGCAATGTCATCACTATTGTGCAAAGAGATAGAGATCATCCTTTAGCTAACGCAGTTACTTGATCACAAGCTCATGCACATCTCAATGGAAAAATCCCAAATTCATCAAATGTCCCTAAGATGCCCTTCAATCTTTGTTTCACTTCCAAACAGAAGACTGCTTCTAAATCTTCCAATCCTAAAGATACGAGGCCAACATCTTATAGCATTGTTCAACAACTCCAACACACTAATGCAAAAATCTCCATGTTTGAGTTGCTTTGGATATCTCCAACTCATAGAGTTATTCTAGAAAAAGCTTTTCTCAGATCCAATGTTCCTGATGACCTTGATTTAGATAGGTTCCAGACTATGGTTGGACATCTTACATCTCTGCAATATATCTCCTTTTCAGAGGAAGATGAAAACTCCTTGAGTCACCCACATAACCAGCCCTTGCATATAGAAGTCTTGATCCAGAACCATAGAGTCAAACATGTGTTGATAGATGGGGGTGCTAGCCTAAACATTTGTTCTTACAGCTTGGTCACACAATTGGGATTTTCAGAAATGGCTATTGATCCTAGAAAGAAAATAACTATAAAAGCCTATGATGAACAAGAACGATCTTCTAAAGGCACCATTGTCTTTCCTATCAAAGCAGGTCTAGTCATTAGAGATACTATATTTCAAGTACTTGATCTACCTTTACCTTACAACATTCTTCTAGGGAGACCATGGATACATAATGCAAGCTATTCCTTCTACATTCCACCAATGCTTGAAGTTTCCTTATGAAGGAGTAGAGGTTACTATCCCAGCAGACATATCTACCACTTGCAAAATATTGAAAGAAGGTGCGGATAAACTTGTGCCCAATAACAAAGAATCTTCTCTTAAGCCAACAAAAGAAGCATCCACATCTAAAATGGTAGACATTGCAAAAGAGGTTAATATCAAAGAAAATAGTATGGGAGAATATACTATAGAGCCAGTCTTATCTTTGACATCTATCCCTATTTCACCTAAGTCTTATGGACAATCTTTGAAATAGTCCAAACTAGAATCTAAAGAACCTCTTGAGGCATATAAAAAGAATTCTGTAGTAGAGCAAGTCTCCAAGCAAGAATTTGAAGAAGATGAAGTTGTGCTTGCATGGCTATACAAGGATGAACCTGCATCACAAGCTGTCCCAACTAGTGACTCTATAGTATCCAAAATCCCTTCTAAGTCATATGGTCTAGGAGATAAATTGATAGCTAAGATGGGATATCTAGGTAAAGGACCTCTAGGAGTTAGAGGAGAAGGTCTTATAACACCTATTTCACATATTGGTAGGGCAAACAAAGATACTATTGGCTTAGGCTTTAAGAAGAAACCCTTCCACCTCAAAGGTAATTGTTCTTGTGTCATAGAAAAAATTGCACCAGGAGAAGCCCTTCTTAAGAAGGAAGAAACTGAACCATCAGATAGTGATTCAGATAGCTCAAAACTTATTCCTTATGATTGTTTTCCTAAAGAAATTAAAGACCTCCTTGAAGCTGAAGATGATCCAATAAAAAGAATCAATGTAGTAGAAACAAGAGAACCTACTATAGAGCAAGAGATAGTTGCAACACAAGAACTAGCTCATCTCGAAGACAATCAAATAGACAAAGAGGAAGGTGGTAGTTATTCTGAGACAGATTTCCATGAGTATGAATTCAAATCAAAATCTAAGGGTAACCCTTCTTGGGGTATTCATCTTGACTTTACTCATGTTCTTAGATTTACTAGAGGCATAATCAAGAATCTAATGACTATGAATGGGGAGCCATTCTAGAAGAAAATGAGCTTATCACAGAGAAACATGTTGATGTTATACACCAATATGCACCTAAACCCAATGTAAGTCTAGAGCGAAATGATGAACTTAACGAGTCTAATCCACCGATGGCTGAAGTGGATTTCCATAATGACATTGAGCCTATTCATGAATTGAATGTCTTAAGTTGTAATATCACCTTTGAACTTGGGTGTTGGGTCAGTACTAATGATGACAAATCCATATCCATAAACATTATCTCCCAATCTTTCCCCACTTTAACTATCCAACATCCTGAACTTCTTGATCAAACCTCCACAAATCCGAGCCATGGTATTTATACCTTTTCGAATGACTGTGCCCTTTCTTGCTACCTAAATGCAGTTGAGCCTATGCGGACTTCCATCAGTGAATTGAGTGTTAGCATGACGGAGTCAGACATCAAGTATCTTAGTCAAAAAGTTAAGAATAAAAAGAAAAGGAGTTCTAAGGGTGAAAACCACTTTGTGGCAGTCTTAGAACCTACAAAAGGAAAAATAAAAGATGTATCTAAAGGTGAAAACCTCTCTGAGGCACCTAAGGATGAGATATTTGATGTCCTTCTAAGTCATTTATAGGATAGATCTCCAATTCTAATTGAGCCCACTCAATCCATCAACTTGGGAACAGTAGAAGAACCATAGTTGATCCATGTAGCATAATCATTATCAGAAGAAGAGAAGAAAAAATTTACAACATTACTAATAGAGAAGAAAATCAACTTTGCATGGAAATATTCAGATATGCTAGGGTTGGATCCTAATCTTATAATGCACCATTTATCTATAGCTCCAAATGTCAAACCTGTTAAGCAAAAATTGAGAAAGATGCATCCTCATGTTGCACTCTTGGTAAAAGTTGAATTAGAGAAGCTCCTGAAAGCTAGATTCATCTGAGTTATTGACTATGTAGAGTGGATCTCTAATATTGTACCTATTTCAAAACCAGATAAATCAATCAGAGTGTGCACAAACTTTAGATATGTGAATAGAGCATGCCCTAAGGATGATTTTCCACTACCTAACATTGATATGATAGTGGACATGACTGCGGGTTTCAAGATGTATTCTTTAATGGATGGTTTTTCTAGATATAACCAAATAAAAATTGCTCCAAAGGATCAAGAGAAAACTACTTTCACATATGCATGGGGTACCTTCTATTGGAATGCCATGCCATTTGGGCTTAAAAATGCTGGTGCTACATATCAGAGGGCTATGAAATCTATTTTTCATGACATGATGCATAGGACTATGGAGGATTATGTTGATGATACTTTAGAAAAATCTATGATTAGAGCTGAACATCTAAATGACTTGAGAAAGATACTACACATAATGGAAAAATTTAGTTTCAGACTAAATCCTAAGAAGTGTTCTTTTGGTGTCACTTCTGGAAAACTCTTAGGATACATAGTCTCAAAGAAAGGCATTGAAGTTGATCCACCTAAAGTAAAGGCCATAATGGAGATCCAACCTCCCAAGAATATCAGTCAAATGAGGACATTGCAAGGAAGAGTTCAATCTATCAGAAGATTCATATCACAACTAGCAGACATATCACAACCTTTTACAAAAACATTACATAAAGGTGTGGCATTTGCATGGAATGAAGAGTGTGAGAACAAATTTAACCATATCAAGGAATATCTATCAAATCCTCCTATCTTTATGCCTCTTATTCCTGGGAAGCCATTGATCTTAAATGTCTCCACAACAGATACATCACTGGGGGCATTGCTAGCACAACATGATGAGAATAAGAAGGAAAGAGCTATATACTATATCAATAGGACATTGGTTGCATATGAGAAGAACTATTCAATGATTGAGAAAGCTTGTCTAGCTATGATCTTTGCATCATAGAAACTAAGACATTATATGTTAGCTCATACCACACATTTGGTAGCTAAGATTGATCCACTCAAATACCTACTAAGAAAAGCTTCCCTCACAGGTAGATTAGCTAAATGGGTCATGCTTTTAAGTGAATTTGACATTGAATGTGTTGAGAGAAAAGCTATAAAAGGACAAGTTATTGCTGATCAATTAGCAGATGCACCTATGATTGATGATACACCAATGCAAATAGAATTTCCAGATTCCCCTTTCATGACTCTTTCTTCTCAACAATGGCAATTATTCTTTGATGGATCCTATACACAGAATGGATTAGGAGTAGGAATATTGTTCATAACTCCTCAAGGATACTCAATACCAAAAGCATTCAGATTAAAGTTTCCTTACACAAATAATATTACTGAATATGAAGCCCTTCTTAATGGCATGAAAATAGCAATTGAGTGGAGGATAACCAAATTACACATTCATGGAGACTCTCAACTTGTTATCCATCAAGTCAATGATGCATATCAAACCAAAGATGAAAAGCTTATTCCTTACAAGAGAATGGTAGATGATCTAAAGAAGTATTTCATATCTATCACATTTGAGAAAATACCTTGAATAGAGAACAAGGTTGTCGATGCAATGGAAAATCTCTCTACTTTATTACAACAGCCTGAACATGAGCTACGCTACAAGTTCCCGGTGGAAGCACTATCTTATCCTGCATATGATTCCCCTGAAACCCGCATGATTTGCACTGTTGTAGGTCATGATTCATCCAAATAAAAAAACCTATTCTCCTATCTCAAAGACTAAATCATTCTTGATACCTTCAACCACCATGAAAAGAGATACCTTATCCTTAATGCATCCCGATATGTCATCATTGGTCATGATCTATACAAACGAGGTCTAGATGGTAAACTACTTAGATGTTTAGAATAGGAAGAGTCTCAGCGTGCATTAGAGGAAGTCCATGATGGCATTTTTGGGTCACACTCAAATAGTTTAACATTAGCTTGAAAACTTATTAGGGTTGGGTACTATTGGCCTGAAATGTAGAAAGAGGCTATCAAATTTGCTAAGAATTGTCAAAAGTGCCAAGTACATGGTAACCTAATTCATGCTCCAGGGAGAGATCTAATTCCCTTCACTACATGATGGCCTTTTCACCAATGGGCCTTTGATCTTATAGGAGCTATACATCCTCACTCTTCTAATGGACATACCCATATAATCACAACCATAGATTATTTTACAAAATGGGTAGAAGCAGTCTCTTTGACACAAGCAAGTGGAAAACAAATATCTATGTTCATATTGAACTATATCATATGAAGATATGGGATACCTCATTCCATAATCACAGATAATGGTGGACAATTCAAGAACAAAGATCTAGATGATTTATGTTCTAAATTCAAGATTACACAACATTGGTCATCTATCTACTATCCTCAAGGGAATGGATAACCAGAGGCTTCTAACAAGAATCTATTGAAAATCTTGCACTGTACAGTTAATAAAATAGGAAGAGACTGGCATCTCATGATCAATCCAGCTCTCTGGGCCTACAAAACAAGTATTAGAATGCCTCCTGGGGCTACACCTTTCACTTTAGTTTATGGTTTTGAAGTGGTACTACCTATTGAGGTTGAAATCCCATCACTAAGAATCAGAATGCATGGTCTAGTAACTGATGATGACTATAGAGTGTCTAGGTTGCAAGAACTTGAACTACTAGATGAGCACAGACAAGCAGCGTATGATCATCTCAAATTATATCATAAAATAATCTCTAGAGGTTACAACAAGAAAGTCAAACATAGAGAATTTCAGGTTGGTGATCTAGTCTTGAGAGAGAATCCTAAAAATCAATCACATCGAGAATGCAAGGGGAAGTTTGAACCCAACTGGCTGGGTCCCTTTGTAATCACTACTACTTTTGGCTCTGGTGCCTATCAACTCTCAACAACTGAAGGAGAACAGCTTCGAGAACCAATCAATGTTCTCGATCTGAAGAAATTCTATGCCTAAGACATTCAGTGTTTGGTAAAATATCCTAAAAAAATCTTTAAAATTGGAAAAAGTCCTAAAAAAATGAACATCTTGGTGA
Source organism: Chamaecyparis obtusa (assembly GCA_027943335.1). Lineage (NCBI taxonomy): Eukaryota > Viridiplantae > Streptophyta > Pinopsida > Cupressales > Cupressaceae > Chamaecyparis > Chamaecyparis obtusa. The sequence goes on from BSBK01008201.1 coordinate 120,823, forward strand.
AAACCTAGCAATGGGCACCTTGATGATTCAAAAAAAAAGTAAAAATATCAAAAGTACAAAAAAATTGGAAAAATGAAAAATACAAAAAAATGAGAAAAAGAAAAAGTGCCTTGGTGAAAACCTGGAAACAGGCGCCTTGGTAGAGAAAATAGAATCTCTGCCAAGATAGTGAAAACCTGGCAAACGGGCACCACTTGTTCAAAAATACTCCATCTATCAGCACAATCTTGCTCTTTCCTAGCTTTCAGTCTTGCTTTCGTTTGTACATATTTCCCGGTTTGTTTATGCACTCTTGTTTTCAATAAGTCAGTCTGTACACCAATCAACTCAAGTATTTGTATCCTATCAATTTTCAAACTTGGGGGCAATCAACATCATATCTTATGGACTCCAATGTATCTTAGACGTATCATATCTAGTCAGAGTCCTTTGAAGCTTCATTTGAGTCATTCAGTCAGTCTCGTCTCCAAAAAGGATTTTTGCATCTACAACAATGCAATCAAGCATCAAACACAAACTGAAAACAATCTGTGCTTCATGATTTTATCTCCTTGTATGCTTACTAATTCGCATTGAGATTTTTGCATATTGTGTCCCTTCGAGCTCTTTGATGATGTCCTTTATAGGATTTAGAGAGTGATGACTAGGGGCATAATCTTTTCTTTGTCTTCTGCTTGTATGTGAAAATCTAACAACTTTTGAAATTATGGATTTAAATGGTGTCATTCTGTAAGAGCCTCTATCTCAAATTGGATGGCCATGTGTACCTCGACCATTGAAACCCAAAAAATTCAAGGAAGTTTGATCTCACTATTGTCTTTTTGAGTGAATTCTTTCTCCTACTATGAAACGTGATCTTACCTAAGGATGTGAATGATAAAGGGTCACTACGGGTAATTCACATTGGATTTAGAATGATCTCTTGAATTTTTTATGTGTTTGAATGCAAGGAATATTTAGGTCATCATGATGTTCATATTTTGATGCTTATACAAATTGCTATATCAAAATTGACATGATATTCAGGTCATCCTAGCGTTTGTGTCTTGGTGCTTATATCTAATCCAACATTCTAAAAATAAAATCAATATTCATATATCTATGGTTGATTGACTAGTGGATGTTGTATTGATTCCTATGCATACAAATCGATATTCATATGTTTATGGTTTCATAACTAGTGAGCATTGTATTGATTTATCCGGTTACCTAAAAATTCAATGATGAGAATGACCGACACATGATCAATGACTAGGTCCTAGGTCTTAGGTTGCATTTCATACTGCATGTCTCTCTGCATTTTTGCATGTTTGCATGATCTCACAAATTATTGAATTAAACTTAAATGCTTAAACGATTCTTCAAAAATACTAAAAACATATCATAAGAGTTGAATCTCACATGAAGGTTCCTCCAATGAAACAATAAGTAGAATCCTTTTTCGGATCAAAATTGAAATCTGAGATCGTTTATATTATTCACTACTTGCATAATCAACCTTCAATCATCAAAGAAATCTAGAATTCAACTTAACTGATTATCTTATGTCAAACTATCAAAATTTCAACTTGGTCAACCATGGTCAACTCATGGTCACACCTAGTTAGACTTCATCTCCAGGACCTCTAAATGATGCAGAATGTGTTCTTGAACATGTTTAACCACTTCTCCAATCAATTAACATGCTTCTCAACTATCAATGCTGAATTTTCTTGTCAAATTTCAATTTTAATCTCGAAGGGGGCATGGTATTGCATATCATTCCAAGTATTGCATATCATTCAAAGTCTGTAATCTAAATCTGAAATCATATCTAATCTGAAATCATATCTTTCAAAAGACCTCATCGCTCAGAGCAAATCAATCATCGCTTGGGGCATATCAGATTCATCGAGATCCATATCAATCTGGTATTATCTTAATCTTGTAAAATGTATTGACCTTTCATAACCATCAGTTCATTAGTTTTATTTCCTTGGTTCTTCGTAACTGAAGGGTTTAGATGTGATACCAATGTGATTCTTATCAACAATTGGGTCTGAAATCGATCACTCACTTCTTCGCAATCATAAGGTTCAGAATCAGGTGTTTCAACACTTTTTCGCAATCATCAATTCATTGTTGTTATAGTTAACATTATCTGTGGTCAGTCAGGACCTATTATCTTCATATCAAACCTCAATCAATTTCTGCTTCATATCAATATCAATTTCAAACATCAGTTTCAATATCATACATAGACTATCTTTGAACCACTGCGCTTCACATAGCAATTCAAAGAGGAGAAAAATGTAATACCCCAAAAATGAGCTATAAGTTCATTAATCTCCTACATCATCAAATCGAATGAAATCGACATCAAAGTCCTAACCTAAGGCACATCTAAACATTATCGAAACTTAATTGATTATCTTAATTCTGCACCGGGGAATATTCCCAGTAATATTCCTATTTATCCTAATTATCTTTAATTTAATGATTATTTGGCGATCAATCTTATTTATCCTAAAGTTTGATTAATTGAATATTCTAAATATTTAATTAATTAGATTTAATACTGCCACTTAATTATTTAATTAGATTTAATTATATTTATTCTTAATTATTATTATTTAAATTTGACAATAAATCAAAATTCTTGTCATTAATTGATTAAATTCTTATTTAATTAATTAAAGCAAGTTGTCATATTTAATGATATTATTTTTGAATAAAAGTTTGATTTTAATAATTGATTAACCAATAAATCAATTGTTATTTATAATTCTTAAAATCAGTTAAGTTGAGAATAAATCACTTTATTTATTTAATTAATTCATAATTATTATGCACATTCAAAAAAATAGTTAAACTTGAAATCAGAAAATCAATTCAAGTTGTTTTAGAAATAAACTCAACTCTAATTTGAGTTAAAAAGCTATTTTTGCATGATTTTGCATTATTTTGCGAATTAATTATCTTTTATTCTTTGATAACTCAAAAATCAACCTAAGTTTATCTGAGTGATTTATGGCTTTTTCCATGCATCCCCAAAGCCCTGGATTTCTATAAAATCAAGGCATAGCTCTTCATAATCATATCTTAGAATTTTCAAACTTATGCTGGCGAATTGACATCTAAAGAATTGAAGCTTCATTTGCAAATCAACAACTTTTGTGAGATCATTCATATTTTTCATATCAGTTCTTAGAATCATTGTATATCAGTTTTTCATATAGATTAGATTTCATATCATTTTTCATCTTATTACACAGAAAAACCAAAAATATAGATTAATTTGGATCTAATTCATATCTAGATTTTGCATTCAAACCCTTCGTTTAGGTGTCCTCAAGGTCACTGATCTCGGTATAATCTGAGAATACATACTCCCATCTACTAGAAGGAAGTAAATAGCCTAGTTAGATTAGTTTCCATTTCACTGCACGATTTTGATTTTTGCTAACCTCTAATGTTTTATTGAAGTGTTGTGTCCACAGACAAGTACAAAATTAACACACACATCACCAAGCTTTGATAATTAATGCCTCTCTTTCTTGGGCCTTTCTTGGCATCTTGGCTTATGTTCTTGTTGGTTGTGTTAGCACTATTCTAAAAAAAAATTATCCTCATCCTAAAACTTTTGAAAATTTGGTTCTTAGACCTAATTGTGAGGTATTATGGCTAAAACCCTAGTTTGATCTAAACCCTAGTTGGTCTTAGCATTATTATGTTTAAATGTTACTTTTTTGGCTCACTAACTTTCCAAATAAACATGTGCAATATTGACCCCTTTTTAAAATGACCACTTTACATGTTATATGGCTAGGTTGTCGAATGGGGTCCCTTTTTTAATATTTCTTTCAAAGCCTAAGTTTCCCATTAAATTTTCCAAATGACTAACCTTTTGAAATGAGTGGTGGTCATTAAATCTTAAGGCTCCTTGTTGTCAAAATTTCTAACATATGATTTAGCGATGGTTCGACATCTATCTCAGCGGGCCCATCTTCGGTGTTGCGCTAATGATTAAACAAAGGAATGCATCGACAACTATCATTATACCATTGGGTCGAGTTGACTTCTTTTTAAGCATCACAGTTTAGACACAAGCGTCTGATTCTTTATGAAGAAAGAGATATGAAAGGTGGGTCCTCAATTGCAAGGTCACGCTAATATGTTCATTTTCTATTGGTTGAAATAAGTCATGATGTGGTAGTCGAAACGGTGTTTGGTACTGAGAAAGAAAAGGAGAACGGTCCACCCATCTATTTTTGTAAATGTGGCAGTCTCTGACTTGATGAAGGATTAAATGAAGTTAAAGTGGGGTCGGCCTTCTCAGACATTTAAAGCTCAACAAGATCATGTGGTTGTCGGTATACCATTGGGATAAGGTGCATGTTTTTTAAGCATAGAGATATAGCGATGACCATTAGATCTTGTTTAAAGGATGTGGACTAAAAGGTGCATCCTCAGTCACCAAGTCACACTGATAGGTTTGTTTTTGATTGGTGGAAAGCAGGAGGTGACCTATTAAGTTGTTAGTATGCTTAAAACCAAGGAAAAAGTTAGGGTTTCTGCCTGCTGGTTTATCCAATGTGGCATTTGTTGATTCAATGAAAAGTTCAAAAAGAAAGGTGGGGTCATCATTTTGGGAATTGGTAAATGCACGGTAAGTTGGGAAAGGATCTACGGCAGTCATTACACTGTTGAGGAAAGGTGTCTGGATCTTATGCCTATGCTTTAGCGACAGGTTGACATCTGTCCACTCCGATCAAAATTGAGTTAAGTTGTTTCTTTTTCCTACATGATTAAATTGAGCTCTTCTCATTGGTTGGGATCTAGTTTGGGGAAAATAACAAGAGGGTTGTGTGGATATTTTTGTTGACCGTCTGAGCACCAAAAAGAAAAGAAGATCAAAGGTCCAAATTTAAATTTATGCTCAATGATGTTGCTCATGTCCTGTGAATGTTGAGGCTACCAGTTTTCAGTAATGGTGAACTTAATGAGCTACATGTGGATGAATTGCAAATGGTTGGCTAGACATTATATACCCCAATTTGATCATTGTATTCTTTACCTCTTTCATAAGCATCTTGGCGAACTGGATTGTTTTCTGGAGTGATATCAAGCAAAGTTTTGAGGGCACTTGGTAGGTCATAATTTATGAATTAAAGAATTGTTTGAGGCTTTGAGGAAGTTGTGAAAAAAATTGTGTTGCTAGTTGGTGATATTTAGGGTTTCTCTAGTATTTACACATTGTTTTGAAAGCTCTAGTTAAAATGCCACCAAAGAGGGAGTTGTCTGGGAAAATAGAGTACAAAGATAGGGGTGTTTTTGAAGACTTGATGCAATTGCTCCTACATTCAGACAATGGGGTAGCAAGACTGAAGGAATTAGTCCCAAGAAACCCTACGGATTATGTAAATAGTGGGCTCCATGATAGAGGAAACTAGATGAGGGACGCTAGGGTGGGAGAAGATCACAATGGTATTATTTTTTTTAGGTCAGCATATTCATAGAGGAATTCATGTGCCCCCCTTAGTAACATTTGGCAATATGATATAGGAAAGTTGGTAGTTCCTAGAGTGTTTATGGATGCATAATTGCTGATTTAGATTGCCAAGTATTATGATACTGTGACAAAATGCATCAAGGATGTGAATGGAAATAATTTAATTAGCATCATAGAAGATGAGATTAGGGAGGTCTTCTCAGTGGATGACCCTTATGTTGGGTTATAAAAAATAGATTTTAATGAATTCACTAAGGTATATGAAGCTCAGAAAGATTACTTGAGGACATGGCCTCTGAGGGATTGTCTAGACCAAATTGGATCAATGTGTGTTGTTAGCACAAGTACACTAGAGCCTTTTAGGATGGATTTGTTCAGTAAACAAGCACATGGTTTTTATAAGTCTTTAACTTTAATCCTGGGGCATGATGAAGCTACTCATATGCCTATCCCATATATGTTCATGATGGTGCAGTCTCTACATCCCCAATTGGCACTAATATTTGATTTTTCCTCTCACTTGGCTGAACTAATCCATGAGGGATTGATGGGAATAAAGAACATGAAGGTTAGTAGGCCCTTTAGGTGGTACTCTATGCTCATGCATATGTTCTTGTTCAAAGGTGAGTAGTTTTTCAGTTCAACAGTCAACATTCTCAAGGAGAGGAATGGAGAAACCCTTCCAGTTCAGTTATGGACCACAACTTTGTCATGGGATAGAACTAATGCTAGTTTTATTTCTTTTGATATGGATTTTGCCTCAAGGCTTAGGACATTGTTATTTTTTGACAATCCTAGAATTCCAAGGGAATTGTTAAGATTGATTAGACCAAAAGCATATCATTTGGATATTACCATAGTTCATAATTTTGGTGATATTATATTGTATCATGTTTCCATAGTTTTTCAAGTATATAGTTGCAAGAAGGCCCCTTACATTTTTCCCTACCAAGTTCCATTGAAGATAGGATATGCTGAAATTTTAAGGCAAATTGGTGACCTACAGGAGACTTCTCTCACTGGTAAAGGAAGAGGGACTTTCTTCATAGATATTAGAATTTACCAATAATATGTTATCACTAAAGGAGGATGGGTGTATTTGAACCAAGTCTTACAACCCTACAGGATGCCTACAACTGCGATTAGGTGTGCAGACAATGAGGGTTTCTTATCAGGAATGTTTAGAGACAAGATAAGGTGTGCTCTTATGGAGCACCAATTCTATTTTCCTAAGGACATAATAAGGAATGAGTTTGACCTCCAAACTCAAGAAATTAAGAAGGAGAAATGGGTGATATACAAAAAGACTGTAGATTTTATCAGGAATTTTGATAAAACTTATGATCCATTGAAGGGTTTTGAGCCATGGGCTAGAAGGGTAGAGGCTCTTATCGAGCATTTTGAAGGGATCATGCATGCAGTGAATGAGAAAAAGGCTACTGTGAGCAAGACAGACCCTGAGAAAGCTAGGTAGATTTTAAGTTCAGCAGGATTACAAAGTTGACCCCAAGGGGAATTTATACTATACAAAAGAGAACTGGTTATACTATCCTTCTACCAACATAGCAGAGAGGTGAGGATCTTCCTTCTAATTAGATAGGAAAGAGGCCTATGGATGATCAGACAATGTAGGGACCATCTCCAAAGAGGTAGAGACAAGAGGGATCAGGGTCAAAACAAAATATTTATTCTCCTTCTCAATCCCCCTTACACTTAGATGAACATGGGGTAGCTAAATAGTTGGTACAAATGAGGAATGAGGGGAACATTTTTGTTTCCAATGATGAATTATAGGAAGGAATGCTAGAGGCACCTAAGGAGGTAGCAATGGATCTCACTATTGCTAAATTTGAGGGTAAGAAAATTGACCCTATTTTGAAACAGGCTAGTGACTCTTTTGTTGTTGATGACAAGTTTGTAAAGACTAGGGCTTTTTTTCAATTTATATGGAGAATGAAGATAAATAAGTTTAAAGAAATTTGTGAAAAGAAGAAAGAAGAGTTCCCTAATAGGGATGTAGCAAAGATTGAAACTAAAACCAAGGCTGAGATGATGAAGTAGGTTGAGAAGATTACTCCTGAGGAGGGAAGGGTTATGGTCCATACTGCAGGGGTGTTGATTCTACCAGAATGGGATATTGCTAATGCAATAATTTTTTATCAAGTCAAGAAGAGTAAGATAAAGACCCTTACTACTGTAGAACAAGCTCAGCAAGCTACTAAAGGTATTTCTTTTTCAAATGATCATGCTGCCCTAGTAATGTGGTCCCTTAAGAGGGAAGAAAACAAAGGAAAAAGAGAGGTTCTCTCTTCGGAGTATGCTAGAAATGTGTTAGTACAGTAGGTAGGTGAGACTTCTAGTGTGGAGGCTTCAAACCTCATTTTAGAGACTGCCAAATTTAATGTTAAGGTGGTAGAAAAGGATGCACAAGAGAAGGAAGAGCTGAGGCTTAAGTTTGAAACTATACTTAAGTCTTATAATGAGCTTAAGATAGAGTTGATCCAAAAGGAAAAGTTGATTGCTAAATTGTCAGGACCCTAGGATCACAGATCACCACAACTAATGATAGCTGACAGACCTATAGTGGCTTCTTCATCAAGCCCTATCATTGAATTTCCATGATCACCTTACCCAGAAACACACCTAGATGCAAGGCTCAGTTGGGAGAAGCAACAGTTACTTGAGGAAACAAATCATTTCAAAAGAAAAAGGAAAGAATTGGATAGGCTGAGAGAAGAGAATTTGAAAGATAAGAGCTTGTTAGAGAAGAAATATAAAGAAAAGGTAACAGAGGCTGTGATGCAATTTTCTACAAATTTGAATCCCACAGTCCTGTTTGACCATGCTAGGAGGCCTTATATCATTGGATAAGCATAAGAGTGAGTTTGGACCAATCTTCAGGAAATGGATTGACAGATCTTTGAATGTGATATTATTCAGATGGTTGTCCAATTCTCAAAATGATCCTGATCCATTGATCAAGCCACTGCATCAAAATGTGAAGAAGTTTGTAGAACACTATATACTTTCGGTTGATTTTGAAAGAAAATCAAATTTTTTGAAGAAATAATTGACACTCCCCAGTTGTGATTTGATCCCAGGAGTTTTTGAGAAAAATGGTGAACTCAAAGAATTGATCAAATGGAGAGCACAAATAGATGATGACTTTTCTGCTAGAATGACTAGTATTTTGACTGTAGAACATACTTTATTCTTTATACATACTATTGAGACATTGATTTTTGCCAAGTCTAAGTTTGATTTTATTCAGCGAGAAATCAGTCAATTGGAGGACAGGTGGGAATAGTTATCTGGCAAAAATGTAGAGTTTGAAAATTTTGAGTTCCCAAGTGAAGAGGTGTATAACAGGTGGAGGTATCAGTACATACCTCATGCAAAAAAATTAAATACTCCGCCTACCTCTTAAAACAGATGAAGATTGTAACCTTTTGAGTCATGAAGGTTGTTGAGATGTAGAGAGGTATTTATTGTAGGAATGACAATGAAGATATGGCAATCAGATTTGTTGAAAGAAGTTGAGGACAACATTGAAGACATAAAGAAAAGTGCCTCATCTACAAATATCTCACTAGTTTTGGTCGATGTATTTATCATAAACCCTATTGGATCTTTTTCTTGCAGGACCAAACTTGAATCATAAGGTGGGCTTGACTCTCAAAAGGGGCACATCAAGGTTGACAAGAAAATAGTCCAATTGACGAGGACAAGAGACATCCTCCTTCTTTGAGCTTCACATCACTCAGGTGGGTATTTCCTTATCTGCACATTCAAGACACCTCATGACAAACCAAAGGCCTACAGACAGATTAATGTGGGATAGCAATCAATCTCCTATAGGTATCCTGTACCCTGATGATAGAAAATCTCATGCAATAGCCCTCCTTGCATGGAATGAGACTAAAAGCTAGAGACCTATCCTAACAACAAGAAAGGGAAAGGGTGGAGCTAAAGGGAAATGATTTTAAAATGAGTTTGAAGGGACCCCTAAGATACCCTAAGTCTTTCATAGACCAGTGCCTTATCCAATGGGCCACAGAGTCAAATACCCTATTGTAGATGATAGCTATGAAATAAGAAACAACATATATTCAATGTGTCAATGCTTGACATCAATCACACACCATGACCAAACCTCAACTTAGTTCCCACCTATGTATTCAAATATGTTATTACCCACCAAAGGATTTTGACCCTCCCCTTAGAAGAGACCTATGAATAGACAATACATTAAACAGCATCCACTGGAAGACAAGCATGACCTATCCTTGATATTTCAGCTCATACATACATGAATACTAACCTTGAACCAGTTATCTCTGCGAAGAGAACTCCACCCACAAGCTCTTAGGCAATGCAAAGTAGAAAAACTAGACATCCTTGATGCATGACTAATGAGTTCAGAATTCAAATGGAGATAGCTTGACAATAGTAAGAGTATATTAATTTCTCATACATAAGACAAGTCACTTACAATATGTATTGTGTTCTTAGAACCAACAAGAGAAAGAGGAACACTCTATATGAAAAGAAGAAGAGAAAAATCTACAGGAAAAGGACCCTTCACTTGGAACCAATTCTCCTCAAAAATTTACAGAAGAAGGAACCCCTACAAAATTGAACAACCTACAATTTATACCACTGGTTACCTTTGAATCCAAAATAGTAGGATACAACAAGCAATGGGTAACCAGGGTAAAATTAAGTCTACAACAGCCACTAAGTACAACAAGAAATGAGAATTTGTAGAAAAGCTTGGAAACTCAGGAAGAAATTAGGTGTACAATTGCATTGGTTTCCTCACCATAAGCTAACTGCAACCACAAGTAGAAGTGATTTCTTACTATAGGAAGAACAACTTCAATGCCAGAGCCAGTCTGAAGACTTCACACATACAAAACATAGATATCTCTGGTATCAATCAAAACCTTAGCCACCCATGCCAAAACAATAGTCCACTGCATTCAAATCGGCAAGACATCCCAGGCAGAAAAATTAGATCAGGATGGCTACACAGATCTTCTTCATCATTATCACAACTGCTACTCTCCTGTAGAATTCAAATTCTGACCTACCCACATGTCGCAAATAGCTCACTATGAAAACACTGGCAAGAAACTTTGCAATCACATTTGAATTTGGGTGCCAATGGCTAGCCAGTCAACAGCCAATTAGAATGTAGCATGTCAGCACCACTGGTACCGTGGACCCACCTTAACTCTGCAACGGTGATACATAATAGTTGTCGCATGATCACATAGCCAGGAGAAGGGCTATGCGAACATGCGACAAGTTGCAAACCTTTACCCTACCGCATAACCATTGATGCCAAGAGTTAATGCAAAACATCAGTCGCATGATTGCATAGCCTTAAAAAAGGCTATGCTAACATGTGACTAACTACCAGCAATCACCATCGCTGCCTGCCCACCGACCAATCAGGAACCGTGATGCCGCATAAAGTTAACACCAAGGGGTTTGTTGCATGATCACATGTCATGGAAATGGCCCTTGCGATCATGTGACAAGGCCATAAGACCACCACATTGACACTCACCGGCCAATGAAAAGTGAACACCAGCACTGCATGACATCTTGGACCCACCGCACAAAATGTGCACCTCTGTAACAAAAGACAATGGGCCCACCTAACAAGCCACATCACCACCTTGGACCAACAAGAAGACCCCACATCACCACCTATGACTGAGCCCCAGGGACATGTGTCAACCAGTCGCATGATCGCATGTCAAAAAACTTTGACATGCGATTATGCGACAGCCAACCCCAGGCTGCCACATCACTACCAGTGGGACCACCAAACTGCATCACCGATGGGCCTCAGCACAAAAAGGTAATCAGTCACATGGTCGCATGTCAGAAAACTCTGACATGCGATCATGCAACAACCAATCATTTCAAAGCCCATTGAAGACCCAGGTCCATAGGATAGGTGGAAATCTATCGCAACTTCATGAGAAATTTACCTCATGCAACTTTTCCATGTGAACAAGCGACAGCCACAGATCTTGTCCGAACTTTAACCACATCGAGCAATGGGAAGAACTGTGACCCACATGAATAGGTGGCAAGCGGTCGCATGATCACATGCCAAAAAATTCTAACATGTGGCCATGTGAAAACCAATCAGGAAGAGCCTGCAAACCCAGGCCCACCATCCAGTTGGACTTGCACAGTTAGGGAACACCAGCAAAGAGGAAACTATGAGGTTGAAAACACACAGGGTTTTTGACGAGAAAAATTGAAAACACACAAGGTTTTCAACATCAAAAGATAAGTGCACAAAAGCTGAAAGGCACAAGGTTGAAAACAATGAAGGTTTTCACACAGACCGAAAACATCATGGATTTTCAAAAACACTGTGGGTTTTTGACACTGTGGCAGATTTTAAAACTGTTTCCTGCAGACCTTAAACTTTAATAACTCCCTGGGTTTTGCAATTCAGGAGATGTGATTTGGACTAGGGCAAGGTGAAAACATGAAGCACATAGGGCTAAGACCACACAACATGAAATCAAGTGGATTTTCATCACATATTAAAACTATGACTTGCAGGCATGGCAGGACAACATGACAAACATTTGCAGGGAACAGGCCATTTTCACAAGATTTTGCACTGACAGGAAAATGGACTAACAAACCCAATAGGGTTGTTGTAAAAAAATTTTAGGTTAGAATTTTGTAAACCCTAGAATGTTTGGTAGCTTGTTGCATCTCCTTGTATATAAAGGATTTTCCACGATCATTTTTAGGCATTGTGAGTTTAGGTGTTGAGAAGATAGAAATTTTGAAGCCCTAACCCTCAGTCGAGCATTGTAACATTTTGTATTATTTTTCATCAAGCAATAGAGAAGAAGTACAGGTTGCTACTGCTATCTTGCAAGCTTGCTATTCAGAATATGATGTATACAAATAGTCAAGGTTATACTTAATACAAATCTCAAATCTTTCTCTCTCCTTTGTATTTTTTCTATGAATCTTTAATTCTTTTAGAGATTTATATGTATGTATTTGGCTTTGAGTTCTGATCTAGGGTTGGATTAAATATTTCTCAGGGTGGGATGCATGTTCACTAAATTTATTTGAGGATTTTCTATAAGTAGGAAAGAGTTGGGGTGTTTGTATTTATGTTCAAAGGCCAGTTATTCTTAAAACATCTTTGTATTCATTCTATCTTCTAATATTTTGCCCACTGGATAAGGCACTATCCTATATTTTCCTATCTTTGCTTTGTGGGAAATGATCAAAATCTTTGTAATCCTAAACATATAATCAATACCAATCTTTTAGAGTTTTATTTACTTTATATAGTTTTTTATCTAGTGATGGAGAGTCAATGAATAATAGGTTGTTATTTATTACTTTCTCACTATCATCTATTGTAAGATCTAGTATGGAGTAAAGAATAGAGTTATATCTATTGGATCAGGTGTACTTGGCTTGGTTTTGCAAAGCCAGAAGTGAAGAGGGCAGTCTTGTCCCTATATTTGGTCCAGTTACTTATAGATTTCCCACATTTGGAATTAACCCCTCCTTAACATCAGTCATATGCATATTGGTATCTCATGGAGTGTAAAATATTTTGAAGAACCAACAAGATGGCAACTCTACTGGGGAGAACATAACAAATAAATAAATTTGTTGACAATCTCTGGTTATATTACAAATTTCCAATATCTTATTTCCCAGATTGATTTGGCCCATCCGAGTCACCAACACAATGGTGACTCTGCTGGGGAAGTTGTAAGATTTGTGTAAAATAATGTAGGTACAATTTGAGCTAGACTCTTGGCCTGCTTATTTTTAAAAGCTAGTTGGTTACCTTTGAACATAGATTTGATTCCTTTTCAAAGTTTTTCCTACCTTTCCTATTTGTTTAAAATCATAGAAAACCCCATTTGGCTTGGGTGGTGACTCTAAATATCTCTGTAACTAGTGCTAAATAAGGTTTTACTATATCACAATGAGTTTCAAAAATACAAGGTCCTGGAGGAAGGAACACCCAGAAGAAAATTTGGAGGGTGAACTTCCAGACACATCTAGATGAGGTCAAATTAGGAGAGAAAAGAGTACTAATGACATGTCTTTTACTTGGAAGCAAAAAGGAAACTCAAGACAAGGAAGCCTTGCTCCTCCTAGTTAGGAGGGAAATGCCTTAGAATATGAGGAGGTAGTTGATTTGTTTCTAAGTCAGTATGAGGATTATTATTCCCCTACAGAAAGAGAGGGTGAAAAGTTGCCTCATAATAGGAAAATAATCCTTAACAAATGGTATGGAGGGGAGAGGAGATCTAGAAGTAATAGTAGAAGTGGAAAAGATTTTGTCCTTCCTTTCACCCTTGGTTCATCATTACCCCAAGGCCTCCATGAATCTTAGGATCAACAAGAGGAGCCTCAAACACAGTAGATTGAATCTAAAACAACTTTACTTGATTCTTAAGAGATCTTTGAGGAAGTATATGAATTAGAAAGAAGAATTCATGAACAAGTAGCTATTAGGTAGAAGAGAGAAAAGGAAAGAGAAGAAAAAATTAGGCATGCCATGATGAGGGATAACCAGTTAAAAATACAACTACTGAATTTAGAAGCCATAAATTATGTTCCCATTCCTGAACAGACAAATGAATAGCCCATTGTCCAACAGGTGTTTGAGACAAGGAATCCAAGGGATAAAGGAAAGAAAAAAGTAGTGGGAATTTCAATTAATGAACCTATATGCCCTAAAATCCCCATAGATTCATATTTAAGTTTGGAAGCAGACCTTGAGAAAGCCAAGAGGGAACAGGAATTGCTAGCCAAAGAATTGGAAAAAGCAGAATTGGAAGCTTCGGCACTAGAAATGAGAGAGAAGATAGACTTTCTTAGATAGTCTATAGGACCCACTAACTTTTCTAATTCTACTATGACACAAGGAGGAAATGTTGCAAGTATGGCTAAACAGACAATGGGTGTTCCCCCACTAGGAGGGCTCAGGATTCCTTCTATAACAAACACTAATGGATCTACATCCTAGGGTGCTGGTATTTCCAATACAGGGCTTGTCCATGAAAGATTTAAATAGTTGGTCTTCATAGGCATCCCTAGATATCCTAACCCCATCCCTGAAGAAATTAGGAAGAAACTTCCCAAATTCACTGGAAGTAATGTTGTCACTTGTGAGGAGCACTTGAAAAAGTTTATTGATGTGATTGATGATTACAACATTGTGCCTGATGATGTTATCATGAAATTATTTGTACAATCCCTAACTAAAGATTCAAGGGATTGGTTTAGGGCTTTTCCACATGGTAGCATAGGCTCATGGGATCAGCTTAGACATTGTTTCAAGGAATAGTATGGGGATAAAACACATGATAATTTTATTTTAAATGAATTTAATAACATCAAGAAAAATTTCAATAAGGATGTTGTTGAATTTAATGTCAGATTCCAAAAGGCCATGCATAAACTCTTGCAAGTCATCAGATTGGATGATAGAGTATGTCTTGTCACCTATTTAAATGCCTTTGACTCTAAGATGGGAAACCTTTTGAGAGATAAGAACCCAAGGAGTCCTGTTGAAGCTTATAAACTAGTTGTAAACATAGAGAGTAATCACAGAATTTCAAAAAAGTTGGGAAGAAGGGAAGATAACAAATCACAATTGTTGAATAGAAAAGATCTAGGAAAGCCTATGAGTGTTAAACCAAAGGATGATGATAGCTTAAATAAAATCTTGAAGGCAATAAAAGACTTAAAGCCTGGTGAGAATAGAAATAATAAAGTTGAAGGAGGTGATAAGCCTGCCTTTAATAATTTCAACAAATTACCAAGAATGTAGAACTATCCTTATAATACTCAATGGAAAGATGGGAAGCCTATTATTTCTAAGAGAAAAGACAAACCAAATGATAGGACCCCTGATCTATTGCAAAGAAACTTAATGAATGTGGTGGAAGATGTCCCATGGTGTATTGTTTGTCAATCACCACATGATCCTAATTATTGTGTCATATCCCAAAGTATCTCTTCACAAGAGGAGCAAGAGAGTAATGAGGATCAGCCTTATGATGACCAAGGATGTGGAATGACTTCCTCCCATGTTTGGGATGAAGTTAACTCTGCTGAAGAAGATTAAAATCAAGATATCTTCAATTCCTAGGCTAAAATTGAATCATACCATCAACAAGTCTTTTCATACGAGGATGGTGAGCTTGATAACATTCGGTGTAACATTTTGAAGGTTAAAGAGACATTTGTTTTGAGAAGGCCATCTGATGAGGATATCACCTTGATAATAGCTGATATGGTTACCCAAGCCAAAACAAGTTATAACTTGAGAAATAGAGTAGTTGGTAATCCAAATCAAAAGCCTGCTGGTATTTTCATCAAGAAAATAGAAAAAGATGTAAAGACATCCCAGAATAAGTTAAAGGATGTTGATGTTATTGATAAGGTCAAAACAAAGAAAAATTATAATCCTAACATTTTCTATAAGGTAAAATCCAAACCCATAGTTGAAGTTGTTCCAGCTTTGTAGAAGGAGGATAAAGCCCATATTGAAGAGCCAGTAAATATATCCATCCAGAATGTTGATAAAGAAGCTGCAAGTTTGAAGCCAAATGTCTCTAATTCA
Organism: Chamaecyparis obtusa; assembly: GCA_027943335.1. NCBI lineage: Eukaryota > Viridiplantae > Streptophyta > Pinopsida > Cupressales > Cupressaceae > Chamaecyparis > Chamaecyparis obtusa. The sequence goes on from BSBK01008201.1 coordinate 136,968, forward strand.
AAATATGTTCCAATTGATATGAGAAAATCATTGTCATAGATTACTGTCAAAGTCCCATTGCTAGAAATGATGAGAATAGAAGAGGATAAGGAAAAGGCTCTAAATTGGGTGAATGGTGTGGTATCCATGGAATCCCAAAAAATAGAAAGGGTAGAGAAACAAGTAGCAACTGTGAATGATGAAAATGAAAATTGTAATGAGGAGATTTTTGCCAAAATTCCCCAAATCTATTTGGATACAAATGTTGTTAGTACTACAGCAAGAATAGTTGATCCTTTCTTCTTGACCCTGCAAAAAAATGGAAAGTTGCTAAAGAATTGTATGATTGATTTAGGAGCATCAAACACTGTTATGCCTACTGAGGTTATGAAATCATTAGGGTTAAAGGTGGATACACCCCATGGAATATGTCAAGCAATGTATCCAAGGGAAGTACCAATTGTGGGCACTATCAAGGCTCTAACTTACAGACTGGTTGCATACCCTAGCAAACAATTGACCATGAGTGTCTTGGTAGTGGATATTCCTCCCCAATATGGGATGTTACTATCAAGGAAGTGGAGTGCTTCTATGGGAGGCAGCATATAGTGTGACTTGTCATTTTCTACTTTTAACTTTGAAGGATAGAATATTAAGATTTCCAGGGAACTTAGAACTCTGCATATGATTGAAGAAGAAGAAGACACTATGAATTGTTTTCTTGACACTGTCATCAATGCTTTCAAAATCCAAGATAAGGGGGTGGAGGAGGATGTTGAAAATATACATAAGTCAAAAAGCTAGGAGGGATGGATTGACCTTGATAGTTTGTGGACCATGTATTTTGATGGTGCCAACAATAAGGAAGGGTCTGGAGCTGGAATATTGCTCATATCTCCAAATGGTAAAACTTTCAAATTCTCCTTTACTTTGTTGTTCTCTTGCACAAATAATGTTGCAGAATATGAAGCTCTCTTGATAGGTCTAAGGTTGGCATCAAGGCATGGTATAAAGTATTTAAAGGTAGTGGGTGATTCTGAGTTAGTTGTCTCCCAAGTTAGATCAAAGTATGCTTCAAAAAATCAGAAATTAAAGTAGTATAGAAATGTAGTATGGGATGAAATTGAAAGTTTCAGTGCTTTTAACATTTGATGGATGGAAAGAAGTCAAAATAGAATGGAAAACTTGTTAGCTAATGTGGCTCTTAGACCAAAAGATGTTACATTTGTAGATATATCAAATATAGAGATACAAGCTAAGCCTTCCATCCCTGATAATGTAGAAAATTGGCAGGTTTTCTCTGATGACCAAGACATTAAGATTTCTCCAATGTGAGTCTCATTTTGGTGACAAAGAAATGGATTTCAGTACTTATGTTGATATAGTAAATGGTAAATATGTAATTTTTGGAAAAGAAGTTTTGCAGTTGAAATCAAATAGATTTCCCAAAGGATTGGTTGCTCTAGAAAGGGCATTTGACAATAAGGACAAAGCTTTCTCTACTAGTACTGATAAAACAAATGAGCTTGAAGAAATAAACTTTACATAGGTACGTGTTTGTCCCCTGGAACTAGAAAAAATTTGATTGATCTTCTTAGAAAGTTTAGACATGTTTTTCCCTAGTCCTATGAAGATCTTAAAGCTTATAAAGAGGACCTCTTTCAACATGAGATTCCACTAAAAGAAGGTACAAAACCTTTCAGACAAAAGTTAAGACCTGTTAACCCTACCTTGGCACCTAAAATGTAGGGAGAACTTAAGAAGATGATGGATGCTAGAATAATCAAGCCTATTAGACATTCTACTTGGGTTTCAAATTTGGTGCCTATCAGAAAGAAGAATGGTGACATCAGGCTTTGTGTTGATTTTAGAAACCATAATATAAATTCTCTGAAAGATAATTATGGACTACCCAATATGGAAAATATGTTGCAAAAGGTCACTAGGTCAGAATTGATGTCCATGATGGATGGCTTTTCTAGTTATAATTAGGTTATGGTTAAAGACACAGAGCAATTTAAAACTGCATTTACGACCCCATGGGGGATGTATGTTTATGTAAGATTTCCCTTTGGGTTGAGTAATGTTGGTGCCACTTTCCAAAGGGCCATGGATGTGGCCTTTGTGGATTTTATTGACAAACTCATGGTGGTATATCAAGATGATCTAACAGCATTCTCAGCTAAGGAGGAACAACATTGCCAACATCTAGAAAAGATTTTCATTAGAGCATTACAGTATGGGGTTTCTTTGAATCCAAAGAAATGTGCTTTTGGTGTGGTAGAGGGAAAACTTCTAGGGCATATTATTTCAAAGGATGGAGTTAGAATAGACCCTGAAAGGGTGGAAGCTATTGATAGATTATCTCTACCAAAGAATATCAAAGGAATTCAGTCCTTTTTAGGACAAGTCAATTTCTTGAGAAGATTTATTACAAATTTTGTAGAGATTAGCATTCCCATATCCAGAATGTTGAAAAAAGGAGAAAAGGTTGAATGGAATTCTGAAGCTGTGCAAGCTTTTAATGACATTAAAAGGGCTATCAAGCATGCCCCATTTTTAAAAACACCATATTAGAACAAACCAATGCAGATCTTCTCCTTTGCATCTGCCCATACTATTGCAACAGTACTATTATAGAAAAATGCTGATGGTTTTGAACAACCTATTTCTTTTTTTAGTAAGACCTTACAAGAAATAGAACTAAACTATGACATTATTGAGAAACAGGCTTATGCCTTAGTAAAGGCTATCAAAACATTCAGTTGTTATCTAGTTGGAGCCACAGTGGTTGCCTATGTTCCAAGTGCTGCAGTTAAGGATATCTTTGTCCAGCAAGAAGTTTCAGGAAGAAGATGTAGATGGATCAATAGGATTCAAGAGTTTAATATTGACATTCATATTACAAATTTGGTGAGAGGGTTGGGCCTAGAAAAGTTGATGGCTCAAAGCAATCTAACTGCAAACCAAATAAACATGTTGGAGGAAGATCAAAGACCTTTTGTGTGTAACATGGATTGTTGTGAGTGGTATAAGGATATTGTTAAATATTTGCAAAAGATGGTTCTACCCCCTAAATTGGATGATAACAAGAAAAGAACTATTAAGCTTCATTCCATAAGATATGCAATTATAAGTGGTGAGTTATGGTGGAGGAGCAATGAGGGTGTCTTGCTTAGGTGTGTAGACCAGGATAAAGCCAAGCTCTTAATGGATGAAATGCATAATGGGATTTGTGGAGGACACTATATGGCAAAGACTATAGCTCACAAGATCATCAGGTCAGGTTTTTGGTGGCCAACACTTTTCAAAGATACCCATCAGCTTGTAAAGAAATGTGACCCATGTCAAAGATTTAGAAGAAAATTGAAATTTAGTGGAAACTTGCCTCTCAAACCTATTACCATCCAAGCTCCTTTCCAAAAGTGGGGTATGGATTTCATTGGTGAAATCCCTAACAAGTCTAGTGGAGGACATTCTTATATTTTGGTAGCAACTGATTACTTCACCAAATGGGTTGAAGAAATCCCTTCAAAGAAAGCAACTAGTAAGGTGGTAATAGAGTTAATGATGTAGAATATCATTACAAGATTTGGTTTCCCAGAGACCATGGTGGTTGATAATGCAATGTGCTTTAGGTTAGAGGAGTTTGTTGACTTTTTTCATAATAATGGTATTCAAATCTCATACTCATCTCCTTACCATCCACAAGGCAATGGCTAGGCTGAATCCAGTAACAAGAGTCTGATCAAAATTTTGAAAAGAGTATTAGATAAGAATAAAAGGGCCTGGGATTCCAAGTTGTTGCAAGCTTTATGGGCTGATAGGATTATAGTAAAGAAAACAATAGGGTGTGCCCCTTTTGACTTAGTCTATGGGATTAATGCAAGATTTCCCCAGAATAATTTGTTACAGATGTATCAATTCATAAAAGCATATGATTACAATCTGGAAGATGAAATGACTATTAGAATAAATGATTTGATTCAATTGAATGAGGTGAGAAATGATGCACATACCAGAAATGAGAAGGTACAGACCCAGTGCAAAGTCTTGTTTGACAAAAGGACTACTCTAAGAAGGTTTTTAAGTGGTGACTTGGTCCTGATGTGGAATGTGAGATTAGAAGATAAAGGAAAGCATGGGAAATTTGATCCCATCTGGTTAGGCCCATATATCATTGAAGAAAAATGGGGAACAAGTTCATATGTTTTGAAGAATCTGACAGGAGAACTCATGGAATTGCCAGTTCATGGGCAATTTTTGAAATTTTACTTCTCTTAAATATTTCTCTGAATCTCTATGGTGGTTTAGGTTTAGGGTTTTGTGCACAGTTTTATGAATGCTAGTCAAATTTTTGTTTGGGTCTGCTCTTCCAAGAGATTCCAGTTTTCTCATTGTATCTACAAGAGATACACATCCCCAAGTATGAGCCACTCTTAGCACTATTCTAAAAAAATTTATCCTCATGCTAAAACTTTTGAAAATTTGGTTCTTAGACCTAATTGTGAGGTATTATGGCTAAAACCCTAGTTTGATCTAAACCGTAGCTAGTCTTAGCATTATTATGTTTAAATGCTACTTTTTTGGCTCGCTAACTTTCCAAATAAACATGTGCAATATTGACCCTTTTTTAAAATGACCACTTTACATGTTATACCCCTAGGTTCTCGAACAGGGTCCCTTTTTTAATATTTCTTTCAAAGCCTAAGTTTCCTGTTAAATTTTCCAAATGACTAACCTTTTGAAATGAGTGGTTGTCATTAAATCTTAAGGCTCCCTATTATCAAAATTTCTAACATGCAATTTAGCAATGGGTCGACATCTATCTCAACAGGCCCATCTTTAGTGTTGCACTGATGATTAAAAAAAGGAATGCATCGATGACTGTCGTTATACCGTTAGGTTGAGTTGACTTCTTTTTAAGCATCATAGTTTAGCGACAAGCATATGATTCTCTATGAAGGAAGAGATATGAAAGGTGGGTCCTCAGTTACCAGGTCATGCTGATATGTTCATTTTCTATTAGTTGAAATAAGTCATGATGTGGCAATTGACAGGGTGTTTGGTACTGAGAAAGAAAAGGAGAAGGGCCCACCCATCTATTTTTGTAAACATGGCAGTCTCTGACTCACCGAAGGATTAAATGAAGATAAAGTGGGGTCAGCCTTCTTAGATAGTTAAATCTCAACAAGATCTTGTGGTTGTCGGTATACTACTAGGATAAGGTGGACATTTTTTAAGGATAGTGATATAGTGACGACCGTTAGATCTTGTTTAAAGGATGTGGACTGAAAGGTGGGTCCTCAGTCACTAGGTCATGCTGACAGGTTTTTTTTTTATTAGCCAAAAGTAGGAGGTGACCTATTAAGCTGTCAGTATGCTTAACATTAAGGAAAAATTTAGGGTTTCTACCTACTAGTTTGTCCGATCAGGCATTTGTTGATTCGATGAAAAGTTTGAAAAGAAAGGTGCGGTCATCATTTTGGGAATTGGTAAATGTGTAGTAAGTTGGGAAAGGATCTATGGCAGTCATTACACCACTGAGGAAAGGTGTTTGGATCGTATGCCTGCACTTTAGCGATAGGTTGACACCTATACATTCTGATCAAAATTGACTTAAGTTGTTTCTTTTTCCCACATGATTAAATTGATCTCTTCTCATTGGTTGGGAACTAGTTTGCGGAAAATAACAAGAGGATTGCGTGGCTCTTTTTGTTGACCGTCCGATGCGCCAAAAAGAAAAGAAGATCAACGATCCAAATTTAAATTTTTGCTCTATGACGTTGCTCACATCCTGTGAATGTTGAAGCTGCCAGTTTTTAGTAATGGAAAACTTAATGAGGTACGTGCGGATGAATTTCAAATGGTTGGCCAAAAATTATATACCCCAATTTGATAGTTGCATTCTTTACCTCTTTCAAAAGCATCTTGGCGAACTGGATTATTTTCTAGAGTGATATCAAGCAAAGTTTTGCAGGTGCCTAGTATGTCATAATTTTTGGATTCAAGAATTGTTTGAGGCTTTGAGGAAGTTGTGAAGAAATTGTGTTGCTAGCTGGTGATATTTAGACATTGTTTTGAAAGCCCTAGTTAAAATGCCACCAAAGAGGGAGTTGTCTGGGAAAATAGAGTACAAAGATAGGGGTGTTTTTGAAGACTTGATGAAAATTGCTCCCGCATTCAGACAATGGGGTAGCAAGACTCAAGGAATTGATCCCAAGAAACCCTAGGGATTATGTAAATAGTGGGCTACATGATAGAGGAAACTAGATGAGGGATGCTAGGCTGAGAGAAGATCATAATGGTCTTATTTTGTTTAGGTCGGCATATTCACAGAGGAATTTGTGTGCCCCCCTTAGTAACATTTAGCAATTTGATATAGGAAAGTTGGTAGTTCCTAGAGTGTTTATGGATGCAAAATTGTTGATTCAGATTGCTAGGTGTTATAATCCTATGAAAAAATGTAGCATATTTACTTAGCATCACAGAAGATGAGATCAGGGAGGTCTTCTCATTGAATGACCCTTCTGTTGGGTTAGAAAAAATAGATTTTAATGAATTCATTGAGGTATATGAAGCTTAGAAAGATTACTTGAGGACAAGGCCTCTAAGGGATTTTCCAGCCCAAATTGGATCAATGTGTGTTGTTAGCTCAAGTACACCAAAGCATTTTAGGATGGATCTATTTAGTAAACTAGCACAGGGTTTTTCTAAGTCTTTAACTTTAATCTTGGGGAATGATGAAGCTACTCATATGCCTGTCCCATATATGATAAAGATGGTGTAGTCTCTACATCCCCAATTGGCACTAATCTTTGATTTTGCCTCTCACTTGGCTGACCTAATCCTTGAGGGATTGATGGGAATAAAGAACATGAAGGTTCGTAGGCCCTTTGGGTGGTACTCTATGCTCATGCATATGTTCTTGTTCAACGGTGAGCAATTTTTCAGTTCAACAGTCAACATTGTCAAGGAGAGGAATGGAGAAACCCTTCTAGTTCAGTTATGGACCTCAGCTTTATCATGGGATAGAAGTGATGCTAGTTTTATTGCTTTTGATAGGGATTTTTCCTCAAGGCTTAGGACATTGTTTTTTTTGGACAATCCTAGAATTCCAAGGGAATTGTTAAGATTGATTAGACCAAAAGAATATTGTCAGGATATTACCATAGTTCATAATTTTGGTGATATTATATTGTATCCTATTTCTATAGTTTTTTGAGTATATGGTTGCAAGAAGGAACCTTAAATTTTTCCCTACCAAGTTCCATTGAAGATAGGATATGCTGAAATTTTAAGGCAAATTGGTGACCTACAGGAGACTGCTCTCACTAGTAAAGGAAGAGGGACTTTCTTCCCAGATATTACAATTGCCAATCAATATGTTATCACTAAAGGAGGATGGGTGTATTTGAACCAAGTCTTGTAACCCTACAGGATGCCTATAGCTGCACTTAGGTGTGCAGATAATGAGGATTTCTTATCAGGAATGTTTAGAGACAAGATAAGGTGTGCTCTTATGGAGCACCAATTCTATTTTCCTGAGGACATAATAAAGAATGAGTTTGACCTCCAAACTCAAGAAATTAAGAAGGAGAAATGGGTGATATACAAAATGACTGTAGATTTTATCAGGAATTTTGATAAAACTTATGATCCATTGAAGGGTTTTGAGCCATGTGCTAGAAGGGTAAAGTCTCTTATGGAGCATTTTGAAGGGATCATGCATGAAATGAATGAGAAAAGGGCTACTGTGAGCAAGACAAACCCTAAGAGAGCTAGGCAGATTTTAAGCTAGCCAGGATATACAAAGTTGACCCCAAGGGGAATTTACACTGTACAAAAGAGAACTGGTTATACTATCCTTCTACCAACATAGCAGAGAGGTGAGGATCTTCCTTCTAATTCAAGAGGAAAGAGGCCTATGGATGATCAGACAATGCAGGGACCCTCTCCAAAGAGGTAGAGAAAAGAGGGATCAGGGTCAGAACAAAATATTTATTTTCCTTCTCAATCCCCCTTACACATAGATGAACATGGGGTAGCTGAATAGTTGGTACAAATGAGGAATGAGGGGAACATTTTTGTTTCCAATGATGAATTACAGGAAGGAATGCCAGAGGCACCTAAGGAGGTAGCAATGGATCTCACTATTGTTGAATTTGAGGGTAAGCAAATTGACCCTATTTTGAAATAGGCTAGTGACTCTTTTGTTGTTGATGACAAGTTTGTAAAGACTAGGGAATTTTTTCAATTTTTATGGAGAATGAAGATAAATCAATTTAAAGAAATTTGTGAAAAGAAGAAAGAAGAGTTCCTTGATAGGGACATAGTAGAGATTGAAACTGAAACCAAGGGTGAGATGATGAAGTATTTTGAGAAGATTACTCCTGTGGAGGGAAGGGATATGGTCCATACTGCAGGGGTGTTGATTCTACCATAATGGGATATTGCTGATGCAATAATTTTTTATCAGGTCAGGAAGAGCAAGATAAAGACCCTTGCTACTACAGAAGAAGCTCAGCAAGCTACTAAAGGTATTTCTTTTTTAGATGATCATGCTTCCCTAGTAATGTGGTCCCTTAAGAGGGAAAAAAACAAAGGAAAAAGAGAGGTTCTCTTTTCAGAGTATGTTGGAAATTTTTTAGTACAATGGGTAGTTGAGACTTCTCATGTAGAGGCTTCAAACCTCATTTTAGAGACTACCAAATTTAATGTTAAGGTGGTAGAAAAGGATGCAAAAGATAAGGAAGAGTTGAGGCTTAAGTTTGAAACTATACTTAAGTCTTATAATGAGCTTAAGATAGAGCTGATCCAATAGAAAAAGTTGATTGTTGAATTGTCAAGACCCCAGGATCACAGGTCACCACAATTAATGATAGCTGGCAGACCTGCAATAGCTTCTTCATCAAGCCCTATCATTGAATTTCCACCATCACCTTACCTAGAAACACACCTAGATGCAAGGCTCAGTTGGGAGAAGAAACAGTTACTTGAGGAAACAAATCATTTCAAAAGAAAAAGGAAAGAATTGGATAGGCTGAGGGAAAAGCATTTGAAAGATAAGAGCTTGTTAGAGAAGAAATATGTAGAAAAGGTAACAGAGGCTGTGATGCAATTTGCTACAAATTTGAATCCCACAGTCCTGTTTGACCATGCTAGGAGGCTAAGGAAAATGCTTATATCATTGGATAAGCATAAGAGTGAATTTGGACCAGTCTTCAGGAAATGGATTGAGAGATCTCTGAATGTGAGATTATTCATATGGTTGTCCATGTCTCAAAATGATCCCGATCCATTGATCAAGCCCCTGCATCAAAATGTGAAGAAGTTTGTAGAACATAATATACTTTTGGGTGATTTTGAAAGAAAACAAATTTTCTGAAGAAAGAATTGACACTCCCTAGTTGTGATTTGATCCCAAGAGATTTTGAGAAAAATGAACTCAAAGAATTGATCAAATGGTGAGCACAAATAGATGATGACTTTTCTGCTAGAATGAATAGTATTTTGACTTTAGAAAATAATATATTCTTTATACATACTATTGAGACATTGATTTCTACCAAGTCTAAGGTTGATTTTATTCAGCGAGAAATTAGTCAATTGGAGGATAGGTGGGAACAGTTATCTGGAAAAAATGCAGAGTTTGTAAATTTTGAGTTCCCAAGTGAAGAGGTGTATAACAGGTGGAGGTATCAGTACATACATCATGCAGAAAAATTAAATACTCCACCTACCTCTTAAAATAGATGAAGATTGTAACCTTTTGATTCATGAAGGTTGTTGAGATGTAGAGAGGTATTTATTGCAGGAGTGACAGTGAAGATATGGCAATTAGATTTGTTGAAAGAAGTCGAGGACAACATTGAAGACATAAAGCAAGGCGGCTCATCTACAAATATCTCACCATTTTTTATCAATGTATTTATTGTAAACCCGATAGGGTTGTTGTAAAAAGTCTTTAGGTTAGAATTTTGTAAACCCTAGAATGATTGGTAGCTTGTTGCATCTCCTTGTATATAAACAATTTTCCACGATCATTTTTAGGCATTGAGAGTTTAGGTGTTGAGAAGATAGAAATTTTGAAACCCTAACGCTCAGTCGAGGATTGTAACATTTTGTATTATTTTTCATCAAGAAATAGAGAAGAAGTACAGGTTGCTACTGCTATCTTGCAAGCTTTCTATTTAGGATATGATGTATACAAATGATCAAGGTTATACTTAATACAATTCTCAAATATTTCTCTCTCCTTTGTATTTTTTCTGTAAATCTTTAATTCTTTCAGAGATTTATATGTATGTATTTGGCTTTGAGTTCTGATCTAGGGTTGGATTAAATATTTCTTAGGGTGGGATGCATGTTCAGTGAATTTATTTGAGGATTTTCTATAACTAGGAAAGAGTTGGGGTGTTTGTATTTATGTTCAAAGGCCAGTTATTCTTAAAACATCTTTGTATTCATTCTGTCTTCTAATATTTTTCCCAATGGATAAGGTACTGGCCTATATTTTCCTATCTTTGCTTTGTGGGGAATGATCAAAATCTTTGTAATCCTAAACATATAATTAATACCAGTCTTTTAGAGTTTTATTTACTTTATATAGTTGTTTTATCCAGTGATGGAGAGTCAACGAATAATAGGTTGTTATTTAGTACTTTCTCACTATTATCTATTGTAAGATCTAGCATTGAGTAAAGAATAGAGTTGTATCTATTGGATCAGGTGTACCCACCTTGGTTTTGTAGAGCCAGAAGTGAAGAGGGCAGTCTTGTCCCTATAGTTGGTCTAGTTGCTTATAGATTTCCCACATTTGGAATTAACCCCTCCTTAACATCAGTCATAAGCATATTGGTATCTCATGGAGTTTAAAATCTTTTGAAGAACCAACAGGTTGGATTTGTTGAGCTTCATTGCTTGAACAACACTAGATAAGTGAAGAACACCTTGATCCTTAGGTTGAGAAGATTCCACCACTCCATCATTAACCACTTGTTTATTCTTATTCCAATGGAATTTTTTCCCTTTGTCCTTATTAGCATTGTGATTATTTTGACTGTTATTGTTTTTGTTATTTGTCAAAATTCCTTTCTCTTTCAAAACATCCTCAATTCTACACGTGGTTTTGACCATGGTGTCAAAGGAGTCAAAGACCATTTTCCTCATGTCATACAGCATCTCAGGAACCAAGTTGCTAATAAAGATGGCAATCTTCTCCTTTTTAGGAATGGTCCTAGAGTAGCGAGAACATTGACATCTCCATCTTTTCAAGAAAGAAACAAAGGACTCCCCTTGGTTTTGTTTTAATTTACATAGGTCTGAAATAGTGACAAATCTCAAAAGATTGTAAGCGAAGTGTTGGATGAATCTATGAACAAGTTCTTTGAAAGTCTTGATGACAGGAGTTATGTTGGTAAACCACTACATTTCTTGACCTTTGAGACTCCTTGGGAATAACCTCATGAGATAGGAGTCATCTTGATGAAACTCAAAGCTCATAATGTAGAATTGGCGTACATGGTCATGTGGATCCCCATTTCTATCATACTTGTCATATTAGGGAATTTCCACCTTCCTAGGAAAATCTTTCATGCTCACACTCTTGTCAAAAGGATTAGGACAAATTGAGTCTAGTGAGAATGAAATTTTAGGTGCCAATACCTTTTCCATAATACACTTGAGTTGCTTGATCTCCTCCTCTTGAGATGGACCTTGATTCTTGATCTTTCTAACCACATAAAAGTTGCAAGGAACTCTGGCACCCTTGTTGATCAAGCTCTATAGGAACTTGTCTTTGTTTTTCTCTAGATACCTCTCCATGTATTGTTGGAAGAGTGGTTCTTGTTGCATCCTCATGAAGTCTTGAGCATCAAAACTTGAGCTACTACCTCCATGTTGGGAACCATGATGAGCTCATTGCAAGGGTTGTCTTGAGTTTCTAGGAGGTTTTTGTCTCCTATAATGAGCATGTTGTGAAGTCCTTCTTCATCTAGGACTAGGAGATCTTGAAGGGGTTCTTGAATGCCTTCTTCTTTGTGGGGTCCTCAAAGGTGTAGATAATGGGGATTTGTTTCCACTATAGGTAACCGTGTTGTTGAATTAGGCATTAAGCTGTTGGGCCAAAAGTCTATCTTGTTCCTCTTGAGAGGCTTTCCTTTCCAATTCTAACAAGGCTTGTCTTTCTGCCTGTAGGAGTCTAAACCTGTCCTCTTTTGCAGCTTGTTCATCTAAAAAGGCTTTCTTTTCTCGCTCGATTCTTTTGAGCCTTTCACGTGTATACCTTGAATTTATTTGAAGTGGAGAACTTGGTCTTGAATGTTTGAAAAATTCATTAGTATATGATGCATTCACATGAGCATCACAAGGTCATTGTCTTGGTCTTCATGTTGTGACCATTCATCTTGGTGAGCTCATCTTGTATGCCTTTCATCCCTTTGATGGGCATCCAAATATCTGGTATTGATAGGGAGTGATTTTGGTTGATTGTCATGAGAGGAATCACCAAATAGAATGTTGTCTCTATGTCTCTAAAATATGTCATCAAGATTTTGATCCATTGCTTTCCTCTCCTTTCGATTCATGGTGTAACTCATATCCATATCTAATTGAGAAGGTGCTAAGGAGGTACTTAACTCACTAGGATTACTCTTAGGTTTAAAACAAACTTCAGACTCGCTCCTAGGTGATTGGTTAAACACTGGCTCTCTTCCTTTACATTTTTAGTGAGTTTGAATAGGGGGTAATTGGTTAAAGACTATTTGAGGTCGTTTCCCTTGACTCACTTGATACCTTGTCGTAACTGACATGAAAGGAAAAGAGCTTTGGTGATAAGATGACCCTAAGAAACATTGGTATCAAACTAGGATAGTAAAAGTGTTCAATTGTCCAAAAGAGAGATGGTGAGATAGAAAATTGCAAAAGGTGTAAATCAACACTACCACAAAGGTTCCTAATCAATAGATAAGTATCCTAACACATATGGATCAGGAGGATGATTTTAACCAAGTTATATTTGATTGAAATTGAGTTTGGATGGAAATGAATTAGACAAGAGACTACTAAGACTCTCCAAGCGTGTTATCAAAGAATCCAAAGGTTGGTCTTTTCAACAAGGGCGATCTCTAACTTACCAATTCCAAGAAAAATCACTTGTAAAATCAAAGGTTACTAATCAAAAGGGTCAAAACATAAGAATCCCAAGTGCAAATAGGCTTCCAATGATAGGAAAAACAACCTGATCTGACCCAGATCAACCAAAGGAGACTAGAAATAGGACACAAATCAGCTTCAGATTCCAAAGAACAACAACACAGCAAGATGACATTGTGTGATAGTTCACCGGGTATTAGGACGATACAATTCTCCTAGATGATATTTCATACTATGGTCATGTGATGGTTTCCAGACAGTTGATGTGATAAAATCAAGGTAGGTCATGCGATATTCATGCAGTATCGTACGATATTTAACTAGTGAGTGTATAAATCTCAGTTTTTAAGGTAATTGGTCGAAGTTGTGGGTTGCTAATCTCAATTTTTAGATTTCAAATGCAGTAATAGCAGAGAACAGATAGGTTTGCAAATAGTATGTGATCAAATGTGTCGTAAAACACTAGCATAAGGGTGAAAGAAACCTTGCCAAGACATGCAATTGGGATATCAAAGAGAAAAATCCTATGAGCACTACTATGATGTTTAATGTTCAAGAAAGTTTACACGGGTAGATCACAATGAAGACAATTCAAGCACTTACTAGCCTAAAAAGACAAAGGCTCAATACTTAACAACTTGGCCCACACTTGATGTCCCATCACCTCACACAAAGTGGTTGCCCACAATAGATGTTGGCTTTTTCGTGGAAGTGCCAATGACACAACCAAAGGAACACAGATGGTGAGTAATCTTGGGGTGATCTAGGTTAGTCCAATAGGATTAATCCTTGCACCAAGATGTTAAGTGGAAAAATTGGGTAGCTTCTATCTATGGTTCATAATAAGGGCTTCTGTTTGTAATACCCCTCTTGCTCCCCAAAGGGACTCCTTACCTTGCGAAAAGTAACAGACCTCATAGCCACAAGAGTACCTTAAGCATTTCCACTTAGCATTTTTCTCATGGTCACAATCCCACAAGTACTGACACCAAGCGAAGACAAGTACTACATCTACCAAGGTTTTGTGTCCTTGATAGCCTTGACTTTATAGTGGGTTGAAATAGCTTGATATTAGCTTGTCTCCACTTGGGTCATTCCTCTTGATTGCTCAAGAGAAGGCCCGCTAAAGGATTCTAAACTAAACAAGAAGTGGATTAACCTTTGAGGGTCAGTATTTCTAGTTCACCACAAGGGTGAATAGCATACTCTCCTGTCTCAAAAATCTTTCCCAAACACACCAAGAAAAGTTCAATTAGCCCTCTTTCTTTTGAAATCTAAAGATGGGTCAAGATTTCTGGTTCACCACAAGGGTGAAGTGCATACTCTCCTACCACCAAAAGACTCCTAATAACAAGATATTAAGTTCCTAAAAAAGAAAGAACTAGTATATGCCACACTCAAAAATGAAAGCAATGAACAAAACACTTGATTGTTTTTATGCTTTGAGCAGCCCTACAAGAAAGGATTAGTAGCCCTCATGCATTTGAAGCTTTGACATGCATTCCTTTTAGAAAATAATCAATCAATGAGGGAACACCTACAAGCACAACTTGTTAGTACCAAAAAGGTTAGCACCATAAAATCAAGTATAATCTGCAAATTAAACTCTGTCTTATCACAACAAATCAAAACCAGCAAGCAAACAAATTTGAATCATGCAAGGAAGGACCAAAATCACTCACTACCAGGCATGTGCAATAGTTCTATCAGAAAATGAATCACACAATTCTTTGAAGTATACTGATGTGATACTTTCTTTCTAAATGATATTTCGTGCTACTTGTAGGTGACAGAAAGTAATATACCAGTGTGACAGAATCCTGCAAGGGTGTACGATACTTTGACTAGAAAAGTATCATAGGGGTATATAAAAAATTGTCATACAATATCGGTGAACTATTGTATGATATTTTTTTAGAAAGTAAAAAAAAATAGAGCCAAAACAACAAGGAAAATATGATGAAAATTTAGAGGAAATGCATGAAAAGAAAGGACAAAACGGAGCTATTCTGCCCCACAGTGGGTGCCAAAAATGAACACTCAAAATGTGCACTTCTCTAAGTCATTACTTCCAAGGGAATCCATGGATTGGAAACCTTGAGAAAGTGACCTAGAGCTCCCTAGGCATGGAGTCACAAGGGTGTTTAGAAAGCTCTCAACTAGAGCTATCAAGCCTATAACCTTGCTAGTAAACCATGGAATGGGAGATTCAAAGAGACAAGGGCAAGAATGCCAATATCCTCAAGAATCAAAATGGAAATGCAATGCAATGCTATACTAGAATGAAGATGCAACTAAGCTATGGAAATGAAAGTATTACAAGCCTTTTCTAATTAAGCTATGTGAGTTAAGCTAGAAACATGAAAGGAAAGTAAACTAAAATGCCATGAAAGCTAAGCTAAATGCAAGAATGAAAGCTAGAATGCAAGAAGATCTCCAAAGCTCCAAAGTCACCAAGAAAACCTCCAGCATAATATTAGCATAAAGAGTGGATCGTTTGAATGAGAAAAGAGCTCTTCTTTTATAGAAAGGGAGAATCAACAGATGATGGAGATTAAGAGGCAAAAGAGTTGATCAAGGGTGGAGTTTGAAAGTGGGATCAATCCATGTGCACAAGTCTCCTTCAATGAGAGTGAAGTGTTGAGTTTTGAGCCTCATGTGAGACAAAAAGGCCTTTTCTCCTTTTTATCAAATAAGAATAATGCTTTACTTGTGCAACTTAGAATAAGAGGAAAGTGGGGGCTTTTTATTTAATAAAAGTGGAGGGAATTCCTTTTAATTAAATAAAGACTTAGGATAAAATGGTTAGCCCATAGAATATAATTGAATAAATGATAGAATTAGGATTTGATCAAAGAAATTGATTTAATTTTGAAAATATTGCAAATATTGATTCAGGAAATTGATAAATTGAACAATGGGGCCCAATGTCTAAGCGACCATTTTAGGGTGCATAGAATATATACATACATAAATATATATACATTATATATAATGTATGTATGTGTATATAAATTCACACACACACACACACATACTTGCATACGTACATACATACATACATATTCAGGTGTAACTCATAATTTTCTATTTTTTTCTGTTTCTAATTTAATATTTTTTTTGTTTTTGAATGAACAAACACTAGTACAGTTTTGTTTATGTTGCCAAACTTGTTTCTCCTAACTCTTTTTTTTTCCTTGATGCCACAATGCTAACTAGCTTATTTGCATTCCTTGATGATCATACTTGTAGTCAGTGATACTTGATGATGTATCATACTTGCAGCAATCTGTTTACTATTTAATGAATAAATTATTATAATATTTGAAGTGATCCCGATCATACAAGTGGATACACTTGGTGATACATTCATCCAATTTGTATTTGATTAGTGAATTGAGTTTTAGTTTAAATATGATATGAATTATGACAAGTTGACACACAATCCACTTTTCATACATGATCAGATTGGTGCACAATTAGTTTACATGCATAGTTTATTTGAATTTTACTTGACAAAGTGACACAATCAAGGCTGGTAGATCCAATTAAGGACTGACTGACCTTGTAGGAAAACCAATATGCAATGAAAATACACAATAACAACAACAGATCTAAAATGAAAAAAAAATCTATATTCATCCAATTACCAATTACATGAAATGTGCCAGGCTGTAAGGCCTTTCCAGTTGCGGCCAATTACAATGCAAGTAATAGTCTACAAGATCTTGCTGGATCCAAATATTTTCCCCAACATTAGCATTCAACTAGTCAAGGTCTGTAACACATAGCACACTGGTAGGAACCCAAGAAAGATCTAAACTTGTACTCAAACTTCCAAGCAATCTTCCTACTCCTAAGCTCACAGGCTACTAACCTTCCTTCCAATAATTTGATGCCCCAAAACAACTACCCAAGAATCCTATAAATATTGATTCCCAGCCAAAAGTCGGTTGATGAAACAAGAAACCCTTACAAAAAAATATTAAATGCTAAAACATCAGTCGGCTCTCACATAGCCTTACAAAATAAATAAACTCCCAAAGATGGCCCCAACGGTTCTGCATAGAAGAATGCAACATGCTAGATCTAGGTCCCCACATGTCCAACGGTCAATCCATCACATGAGGAGGGCAACCCAAATTAAATGCACCATTTGGCCAAGCCGATCTAACAAAACAATCTAGTCAGTAAGCAAGAACACCAAGCAACAGAGGAAATAACTAAGCACCAGTCGACCGACCATGCCAAGCATGACTGAGGAACACAATTATTGTCAAGTGCCAGTGAACCAATGCCTTCAAACACCGAGTGTTCTTCAGAGACTGAGTATCCTGGTAACCACATAAACCGAACAACCAGTCTCTCAAACCGAGAAAGAACTCCACCAAACCAGGATCAAAACTAACAATCTACCTTCAAAGAAAAACATATTTTTGGTTGATATAGGATTGCCAAGAATCCTAGGATGCTCTTGCATCAGACACCCTAGGTAAGAAATATTTTCTCATAAGAAAATCAGGAATGCTTCAAGGGAATTAGAATAGGTATGCCAAATCTATTCTTCACCCACATCTCTTCTTGTCCTTCATCCCAAGTAGTCTTCACTTCATTCACTATCTCATGCAGAAAGTCCTTCCTTCCACTTTGTTTACCTCTCCGGTTGGCAATTGATAACAACTGACTCTGACCACTATCGATCACATCAGTGCCTTGGTAAGGTTCATCCCTTCTAGACTCTTCAATCAACTCAGTATCATCTGCATCTCTTTGTGTCACAAATGTCACCATCTATTGTACCATCTCTACTAGAAAAACCATCTATCTATTAATCTCAACAAACTCTTCAAAGATATCATTCTCCTTTAAACTAGACTTCATAGGAATAGGTTCATTAACCCTATGTTTCTAAGGTTTTTCATAAGGACAACATCTGATAACTCCACATCCCTTAACCCTTGTCTCTTGTAAAGGTATTAGCTTATGCTGATCTCCTTCATGTCTAACCACATAGGTATTAGCATGATCATCAAACAAAAAATTCCTATCAAACTACCAAGGTCTACCAAGCAACAGATGACAAGCACCCATAGGCAATATATCACACAATATCTCATCATGGTAAGATCCAATCTAAAACTTAACCAAGAATTTTTCTTCAAATCTAACCTTAGAAACATCTTGAATCCAACTAATTTGATAAGGATTAGGATGCTTCCTCATTTCCAAGTTCAATTTACTAACCATTTCATCTGAAACAAAGTTCTCAGAATTGCCACCATCAACTATGACACTACATACCTTTTCCTTGCACTTATATCTGGTTGTGAAAAAATTCCTTCTTTGCACCAGTTCATGAACACATGTAGCTAATCTTCTGGTGACAAGACATTCACCTTTCTCTGGAACATTCTCAATGTGTTCTTCAGCAGCTAATGCAACTATTTTCTTAGGACACTACCAACTTCTATGACCAGCTTCACCATAGTTATAACAAGTGCTAGTGAACTCATTCTTCCACTTTCTTCTCTATCTATTATTCTTAGTAACTTGACCACTGCTAGATCCCACATCAGTCTTAGGATTCTCTGTCGCATTACTCTTGGTAACTATCTCGCCAATTTTACCACCTTGATTCCTATTGTTCTGTTTTCCTTCATACTTTCTATTCAACTTCTCTTCAATCTTCAATTCCATCTAATAAGCATCACTGATTGTTTTCATCTACACAATAAGTAACTCTTCCTGAATACTAGGTCTTAGACTATAGACATACCTAGAAACCTTCTCTTTATTAGCTTCAGAATGACCAGTCCTAATCAAGATTCTATAAAACTCCTTGGTATACTCCTGTACTAATTTGTTAGTCTTCTTCAAAGCTTGCATCTTCTTAAACATGTCCAATTCATAATCCACCAGAATGAATTGTTTCTTCAACTTGTCAACCATTTGGTTCCACTTAGTGATCTTCTCTTTTCCTCTTCTACCTCTTTCCAACTAAACTTCTCTCCACTAGATATTTGCATGACCTTTCAAATTAATCTTTTCAAATCTAACCCTATCAGGATCTTCTACTTCTTCATACTCAAAGTATTCATCAATCTCATTAATCCAATCAATCAATTCTTCTAGCCTAAGGCTTCCAGCAAATGCAGAAACTTCAATCTTAGGTCTTTTCCCAATCTTAGACATAGCTTTTAGAATTTGATTCTCCTCAGGATCTCTAGCTTCCCGAACATCTTCTTCAAAATGATCTTCCTCAGATTCATCATCACTATCCTCTTTCAAGGTAGGCTTCTTCTTTCTCAATTCCTCTTGTAGGTCTTGCACTTGTTTCTGTAAAGCCCTAAAATCATCAATACTGAATTCACCAATAGCTTCCTCTTCCTCAGAGATCTCATGATTTCTCCTCAGAGGAATCTTCCAATCAAGATCTAAACATGAACACACAAGATCCACTTAGCTCCAATAGGAATAGAATTTTCTCAAACAGGAACAAACTTCACTCTGATACCACCTGATGCAGTCAAGGTTGGTTGATCTAATTAAGGACTGACTGACATTGCAACCAAACTAATATGCAGTAGAAATACACAATAAAAATAATAGATCTTAAATGAAACAAAAGTTCATATTCATCCAATTACCAATTACATGAAATGTGCGAGGCTGTAAGGCCTTCTTGGTTATGGCCAATTACAATGCAAGTAACAGTCTACAAGATCTCGTAGGATCCAAATCTTTTCTCCAACATCAGCATTCAGCTAGTCCAGGTCTATAACACACAACACACTAGTAGGCACCCAGGAAAGATCTAAATTTGTACTCAAACTTCCAAGCAATATTCTTGCTCCTAAGCTCGTAGGCTACTAACCTTCCTTCCAATAATCTGATGCCCCAAAACAACTACCCAAGCATCCTATAAATATTGATTCCCAACCACAAGTTGGCTGATGAAACAAGAAACCCTTACAAATAAATATTAAATGCTAAAACATCTTTTGGATCTCACATAGCCTTACAAAATAAATAAACTCCCAAAGATGGCCCCAAAGTTCACTAAATCCACACAAAAGAATGCAACATGCCAGATCTAGGTCCCCACACATCCAACGGTCAATCCATAACACAAGGAGCACGACACAAATTAAATGCACCAGTCAGCCAAGCTGATCTAACAAAACAATTCAGTCGGTAAGAAAGAACACTGAACCACAGAGGAAATAACCAAGCACGAGTTGATCGACCATGCCAAGCATGACCGAGGAACATAATTATCACTGAGCGCTAGTGAACCGATGCCTTTAGACACCGAGCGTTCTTCAGAGACCAAGCACCCTCGTAACCACATAAACTGAACAACTAGTCTCCCAAATCGAGCAAGAACTCCACCAAACCAAGATCAAAACTAACAATCTACCTTCAAAGACAAACATATTTTTGGTTGATACAAGATTGCCAAGAATCCTAGGATGCTCCTACATCATAGAGTTATCTGAATTGTATTGGTGCCTATGTTGAATTACAAGTTCATTATCTCACATATCATTTTCATTTACATGATCACTATGTGTGACTATGAGTTATTGGTAAATAGGATTACAATGTTCTATTAAAGTCATTGAGCATCCCTTTAGAAATGTATTTGGTTCATTTTTTAATTGAGATTAAGAAGGCTTCATATTTAATTTATATCACATTTTATGGAAAGGCTTTTAGTGTCCAAAGCCTAATGTAAAGGAAAGAGAAAAATATTTATTTGGCATAAGCACAAAAGTGTTACCAATGTCATGGGCATATATAATCCTTAAGATGGGTTTAGTGGCATTAATTAACATTTCTTTATTGTCAACATGCTTAAGTTGAATTTTCATGTTCATTTTGTTGATTAAGAAACCCTAAGATTAGGTTCCCAAGCTAGGGAATGACCCATGGAGGTTGAGACTAGTTGGTTTTGATGTTTGGAGATGGAATTACCACCATAGCATTTTGGAATAGTTTAAATTGAGAAATGATTTGGTGAATATTAAAATTGAGAATGAATCTTGAGAGGATTTGGATTGCAGGATACAAGGGATTGTGAAGATGCTTTTCAACTATATTCATAGGTGTTTCTCTTGTTTATCTAATCTTTTGAGTATTCTATTTCCTAATTTTTTAAGTGCTAAATACTTATGTTAACTAAGTCATGTAAACAAGTTAGTTAATATGAGTCTTAATGAAATTGTTTAATATGTTCATACTTGTTAAGAGAGATCAATATACTTAATTTTTTTATTGTGTATAATGTTTATGCTATGGTTTGTCAATAATATTTTCTTTCATAAGTCTTAAACACTACCTTTCTTTTAATCTACCATCTTTGTGTAGTTTGTTTTGTAAATCATGATTTGAGTCAAGATTCTCTATGGTCATTACTTTGTTAACCCTAGTTGGTTTTTTAGTATTGGTACCATATCTTGGAAGCTTAGAATATATTGTTCATATGGCTTGTAAAATCTATTGTGTATACCCAAGTTGAGTATTGTCTTAGGGTTTCAAACATACTTTTGTTAAACCCTTGTTTTTTTTGGGTATGGATAAGTATGTACTTATGTTTCACCATGTTGAGCATACCTGGCTAGTTCTTAGTCTATAACATTTGTTGCAATGTTTAGAATATATCAAATGATTTCTCTAGTGACAACTAATCATTCTTGGATAATTGAGAAATTTTACTTTCATTTATCAAAGAGGAAACTAAAGGTAGTTATAGGGTTCTTTGTAAGAATTATTTGATTGAAGTTTTTACAAACTAATTTAATATTCAATTCTATGAGTTTAGCATATGATCATTACTCAAATATTTAAAAGAGAAATGACATGTTTAGTTAGAAACTTTCAATTGTCAATTTCATGATAGTTTGTTTCATTATATGTGTGTGTGTGTGTGTGTGTGTGTGTGTGTATAGATATAGATATAGATATAGATATAGATATAGATACATACATACATACATACAAAGATATATA